>VWYK01067561.1:7970-23143 GCA_013399775.1 Semnornis frantzii
ATAGTTTCCATAATGTTGCAAAGAGCCTGTTATTATTATTAAATGGTGATTGGGGTGATGCAAGTTCTGAATATTTAATATTAATAAACTATATATTAATAGTTTAAAAATATCGTCTCGCAGTAATTACCCCTCCTGTTACACCCAGGCAGCCTGGTCCAGGGCTTTACAACTTGTTCTGTGAAGAAGTTTTTCCAAATGTCCGATTTAAACCTCTCCTGAAGTAACTTGAACCTGTGTTCTCTTGTCCTATCACCGGCTGCTTGGGAGAAGTTACTAACCCCCACCTTGCTCCAACCTCCTTTCAGGTAGTTTTGGAGAGCAAAAAGGTCTCTCTCCCTTCAGCCCCCTTATCTCCAGGCTAGACAACTCCAGTTCCCTCAGCCACTCCTCATGAGACTTGTTCTCTAGACCCTTGACTAGATTTGTTGCTCTTCTTTAGACGTGCTTCAGCACTTCGACTTTGTTGTTTAGTTTTGGTTCTCTTACTACAAGAACACAGCATTTGAGATGTAGCCTTACCAGTGGTGAGTATAGGAGGACAATCACCGCCACCACCTGATGTGATGGTCAGGTGCAGCATGTCCAGAAGGCACTGAACCATCTGCTTTGGAAATTTAGCTATTTGCATGCAGAGCCAGTGCAGGAACTGCAATGTGTCTGGATTGCAGGATGCAGTCTTGATAACAGCAAACCCTGTGGCACCAGGAAAAAGGGATGGTCCACCCCTCTGTGCCATCTCTGCCGTGGAAGAAAACACACTGGACTACATGTTACCACAGTTGTGGAAAACCAGGTTGGTTCTCAGGATTGTACGTTACTGCAGTGGTCAAGGTAGAGAAGATCACTATGGATAAGGTAGATGTGATGGGTTTGCATCTAATTGCTCATCCTCCTAGAAATTAATGCAATGCAAAGAGAAATGTGCAGCTTATGAAAGCAGGCAAATATTTTACTATGCTGCTTGTAAACTTTCCAAGTTCAGGTAATTGAAACTGTCCTGAGTATTTCCCACACCAGAGCTTCATCTGAATGTGTGGAAGTGCTTGTGTTCACAGCTCCCTAGCAGAGTGGATGCAGCTGGCACATGCCTCACTCTTAGCATCCCAGCAGGCCAGGCATCAGCAAGATGGAATGAAACAAGCATACTCAGTGTTACCCTCTAGGTAGCAAATTATGCTTCAGCTGTAAAACCTTCCTTTTAAAGAGCATTTCTTTATGAATCAAATAACCCTCGTTTGCAGTGTGATTCACAGTTGGAAAACCTTGATGGACTTGGACGTGAACCCAGAGCAACTGGGAAGGCAAATAGTAGTGTGAGAGCAGTGTTGGAAGCAGTCCTGGCATTGTGGCTCTGAGGAGCCTGCAAAACCTGTGTAGAGTTGCCCTCTTTGGAGGAACTTGATGTGATACCATTCAATCTGACCTGAGGAAGGCGCTTTCCATGCAAAATTAGGTATGATGCAGACATCAGCAGCCAGTTGCAGCATGCTGTCCCTTGCAGTCATAAGTACCTGCTCAGTTTTCATAGATTCATAGAATGCTTTGGGTTGGAAGAGACATTAAGGATCATCTAGTGCCAGCCCCACCATGGGCAGGGACCTCTTCCAACAGACCAGGTTGCTCAAGGCCTCATGCAGCCTGACTTTGAAGACTTTCAAGGAAAGGTCATTCATCCCTGCTGTAGCTGGAGTCAGGCAATGGCTCATAAGCCTTTATTTTTCTCCTGGAAGTCTTCCGAGGTATGGCAGGAAGAGTTTGCATTGCACTGTCTAGGGAAACTGGTTCTACCTTCAGTGCCTTTTCTCACTAAAATGTTCTTGGGAGCAACTAAAAAGCATTCAAATTCAAAGCTAGCACCACTTTCCCATGATCTGTGTGAGATGACAGAAATTAAGGTGAAACTCAAACTGCTTGTCCCTTTTTGTTAACTGGGCGCACTGTGGGCACAGCTGAAAGAGGGTCTTGAGAGCATGGCACTTGCAGCAGAGTAGATCTAGCATCTGTGTATCTAATAGTGTTTGTAGCAAACTGGTGTCATTGATTCACTCCCCTTTCCCCATCATATTGATAGACTGCTTGCTGAATAGTTTTCCTTCCCTTTGAAAATGGTTGGGAAAAATCCCGTAAGAGATTACGAATTCTGCAGAGCAACAGCTTTCTTTTGGAAATCAGTTGTACTCACAAATTAGCAGTCTGGCCACAGCCCAAAATGTGCCTTGGAAGCCATTCTCACTGGGGGTCTGTGCGTGGAGATAAGCCTAAGGAATAAGGAACTGACTGCTGCTGGCTGTGAATGCAGTCAGGCATCTCCCTGACACCATGTTTGGTGCCCTGTGTGCCTTGCTGTCCTGCACATGCAGCTATGTGCAAGAGAAACGCAGTGACAAATTGTCCTGCAAGGTTGAATAACCAAGGTTTATGCTTTGCAACAACAAAACTGAAACAAAGAAAACCAACAAAAAAAAAAAAAAAAAAAAGAGGGGGAATGAGAACCAATAGCCAAAATACATTTTAATTTATTAAATTAAATCCACTCCATCTGATAAAATACAAGCTTAATATATTAACAGTTTGTTTATAACTAGGTTGATTTTTCTTTTTTCTTTTTTTTTTTTTTTTAAGAAATACAGTGAATTAAGAAGAGAAACTGGATAGACAGTTTATCCTTCTTTTCTCTCTCTTTTTTTTTTTTTCCTGTTAATAAAGTCTAGGATCAAAAGGAACTTACTTTTTTTGAACAAAACTGTTAAAAACGTTATAAAGAGATTAAACAAGCAGATTGAATTCTTAGAAACATCTAACATGCAAAACTTTTAGTACAGTTTGAATGTTTCAAATGAATCTCGTGAAAAATTATTTTGGCAAGCATTAGTATTACTGTAGGTTCTTCTGGGTCCAACGGGGAAGTGCCATCCCTTGTCCCAGCCATACACAGCTTACTGCAGATGTTACCTATTCTCATGGCTGTGTTTGGTCTTGCTAGCAGAGCCAACAGAAGTGGCACTATTACATTCTCACATGATGCAGTGGGAAGAGGATGTCTGCACATATTCCAAATACAATCCACATGTCAACAGTTAAAAAATTGTTCTGATGGGAGTTACCAGCAACACAGGTGTCCTTGCAGAGTCCCCAGAGTTCATTAAATCTGCTTTAGACTTCAGCTAGCAGGAAGGTTAAGAAAAAAATCCCCCTGTGTTGAAGTCTATTTTGTTACAGATGAGTGATTATCCCATCACTGTTCAAGTCTCAGAATAGTTTCCTTTTCTTCTAGCCAACACATCTGTATGTTGCAACCATATAAAATGAAAGGTTTTCAATCCCTCCCCCCTCCAATAATTGGTAAACCTATGAAATAAGCAGTAGGATAATTATATTGCATAAGTTGTTGAGATAGAAACTGTAAACCCACTATAGTCATGAAGAACAAAAGATAAAAATTGGTCTTAAACACATGTACCTCAGCAAGAGTTAAATGCACACCAATCTAAAAAAAACCAGCTTCAGAACAATGACACTTAAAATGACCTATCTTAAAAATGAAGGATGTTTTACATTCTACATTACATTTTTCTTTAAGAAGAGTTTCTAAGTAACATTTGCTTCTGGTTCTTCCTAGCATTAGCATTACCAATATACAGGCAATAATTTAGGAATTTCAAGGCAATATTTTCCACCTTGCATATGCAAAGAGTTAACATTAAAAGTATAAGCATATCCTTTTCATTAAAGGATCACAAATTGCTCTAGGTAAAATCCATATACAGTATTTACACTTGCCCTAACAGCTGTACAAATTACATAAGTATCTTAGATCCTCTGGAGCCTGGTAGGTGCCTAATTGAGTGTGTCCATGCAATCCTCTCTGAACCAGGCTGCTGTGCTGCCTTCGAGGCTGTCTCCCAAAGTTCAGTCCCCTCGTGCTCCTCCATCTGCCCACCAGTTTTGGAAACATCAATTTTTCCAGGCTTAAAGCCTGAAGACACTGCATGTGCCAGATTTATTTTAGAGTTCAATGATGCTGGCTTCCTCCGTTGGAAGTTCAGACCAGCCCCATTGATGGGTCTGATTTCTGGGGATGCCATTTGAGGTAATATTTCCTATCCTGCTCAAGAAGCTCAAAAGTCAGCTGGATACTGCCTGTCTTTCACTAGCCTACTTAGAGGGTGCTGCTAAATAAAACTCTTTTTTGGTTTGAATTATCCATCCCATTTGTGATTGTTTTCCCTCCCACCCTGTATAGTTAAGCATAGGGCTGTTGCCTGCAATGCTGCCTTTGCTGCCCAAAGTCAATCTCCTAATGTGATGCCAGCTGGCATAGTAATGAACCTGCTCCTGTCAAAAACTAGGTCACTCCTCGCAGCATGTTTTGCCAGCTCTGAACCCAGTGCTTGGCTGTTTGTTGTGTTAACAGCAAGTGTTTGTGCATATCATTAATCACTGGAGCTGCTTTTGATAATACCAGCTCTTTGATCTTAACACTCCTTGTGAAAATTGCATAGTGATACATCCTAACAGAAACGCTGCGTTTAAGCTGTGTGGGTGTGAGGAGGGTCTGCGTTCACACGTTGAGGATCCGTGATGGTGCCTGGAAAACAGCAGAAGGGTTGGGAGAGAACCTGGTCTTCACCTCTGGGATCTAGTGGGGCAAGAGGGGGAGAAAAATGTTAGTATGACAGAGTGTGACTGTCTGGAGAGTCTGAGGGGTCTGGAGTGTTGTGACCTGCTCTCCCCATAACTGGCCACTACCCAACAGGCCTTAGCTCTTGCCTGAACCTGGTACACAGAGTGATTCGAGGGCAGGTGTGATGGACCACATTGTAAACCAGTCCTTAAGGTGTGTGGTGTGATGGGGGAGGGCTATGGCTGGGTAGGCCTTGGCAAGTGCCAGAGAGCCGCTCTCTTCACAAAACCCCACTGATGAATACTCTACAAATATTACAAGATTCACTGCTGGGCTGCTACTGGATTTAAGTGAGAGGAATTACAGTGATGTATGTCTGATCCTTAACTTTTTGGAGACCGTCATCCAGGCTCCAACAAAATGTTCCACTGTAATGCTTTATGAGGCCACAAGCTATGTGTGCTGTGAACAGGGGCAGAGACCTGGAATACTCAAAGGATGAAAACTGGTTCCTGGCTATAACAGGCTGTGAAACTGTAAGGACTTTGATATGGATGTAAACTCCTCAGGTCTGGAGGAAAGGTAGAGATAACAGAAGTTGTGTTCTCTGATATTCATGGAGTCAGAATTTCACGCAATGCATAGGTGCTGTGGTTGTATTGAAGTATGAAGGACACCTGCATGCTTATGTCATTCCTAATGCTTAAAACCCAAGGGATTTGAAGTGGGACTGGCCTTAGTTGTGCATCCAGCTCAGGACATTGGGTGAATCTGCCAATAAAACATGAAAGAATGGAAACCCTTGCTAGATGCTGAGTATTCTAATGGCATCATTCAAGCAGATAAACGGCAAGACCAGAGGCAAAGAGAGGATAGGCTAAGCTTTCGATCTGGTGGTTGTTGCGTCATTCTGATTTTTCTGTTCCTCTGGGGATGCATCTGACACACTAAGGAACAAGAGGAGCATCACAAACAGCCTGTGTACAGATCGGACCAGCAGTCTGAGTCCTACACACAGGATGTCAGGGCACAATGTAAACCTGACTCCCACGTCTCCAGCAAAGCTGTGGACTTCAGGCTACAGAGAAAATCCAAATGGCCAAGTGTAAATCAGGGAGAGTCTGACTTCTCTTTGAACGGGTGGCACCTCAGCACTGTCTTCATTCCAAACAACACCTTTCCCAGTTTGTCTGTGAGAGAGGCCATGGTGGTACCTTGGGGCTCCAGGAAATGGGACCGCTGCTTACATGTCTCAGTGTAGTGTCATTGGAGTTGTGTGCTTGTATCTGGGATTCCAGTCTTCTCCTCCCCTTCCTCAAGAAAAGGGATAGGGACTCTGGAGGGGTTCCTCTAGGGCCCTCTCCATCCTATCTGACGAGTAGGAAAGAGGCTGTATTTTGCCTCTCCAAGGTCAAAATATAAGGTTTAAGGGTTAGTTAAGTGTTTTATATCTGCACTGCTGCACCTCAGTAAGCAGCCACACTGTTCAGAGAGCAAGGAGGAAGTTCTGGTGAGGTCTGCAAATTTTGTTTTGCCTGAGGTCATTGTCCCACTTTCAGCAGCACCGGATATACCCACCGTGTGCCTTGTCGCAGTAGTGTGCCAGCAATCCTCTGCGGAGGAGGCACTTGGCTGTCTGCTGATTAAACACTTCTTCCTGGTCTCCTCCAAGGCAAAGATTTACTTTTTACATGTGGCCCTGGAGCAGCTGCTATTGCCTTCAACAGCACAGCATGCTGCAGCTGGGAACTTCAGCCCCAGATCTGTTTCCACCTCCTGAGTCACTTGGTGCAGCTCGTAAATGGGAAAACACTGAGTACAGAGAGAAGAATATTTCTTTGTGGGATTTTCAGTAGCACTTTGATGTATTTCACCAAGAAAATGATCTTGTGCTGCTATAGACAGCTGTAGAAACATGCAGGAAAATCCCAAGGAAGTCTCAGAGGCCCAAGAGCTCTGTGGCTCAGCTGCTCACCACAGCTTTGTCCTCTTTGCTGCTGGCAGCTTCTGCTCTTAGTTTTGTCCTGTATGAGTGGGTGCTGCTCCTTAGGGAGCAGGATATGCAAATGTTCCTATGCAAACACGTGTGTGTGTGGTTGACTTTAGCACCAGAGGCTGAATCTCCTGCTACAGCCCTAATGCTTGCACATGCCAGCTGCTCTGTGTGCACGGAGTGCTGAGTGCACCTTACACAGAGAAAGGAACTGACACACACCTTCTAGATAAGGTATCCTTATCCGCTGAGGGAATCACGCATCTTGTACTTCTCAGCTGTGGTGCAATTTAAAATCCTGGTCTCAGGTGGAATTATGGTTAAGTTACAGTATGGCATCCTCTAGTATGTCTTTCTGACAGCAAGGGATGGCCACAACACCTAAAGGACAGTGGTGAGAGTGTGGTCAACAAGGACGTTGCTTTATTCTATGTGCACCACACTGATAAAGTATGAGGAGTTCCTGAAGAGTACTTTGGGCTTTACTGACACTGACATTTAAAACAAACACTAATTACCTTAAAATCCGCCTTGTAGCTTGTCTCTTGAACAAAATGGTCTTCTGGAATAATGAAGCCTTGCTTTGTTTTTATAGGCTTTGATGGTTTCGCTCCAGTCCATGGGCGATACTCTTGCCTGGAATAAGAATATGAAGATGGAATAACCCATAAAGCACACATACTTACAGGGTATTTCTGCACAGAGCAGCTGCAAAGCCAGAAGGCAACGCTGGTTACAACTAGCTTGTAAGACTGAAATTGTCTAAGGCATACTGAGGATAAAAGAACTGAACCTCTTCTAAAAAGTCCAGGGTGGAAGATGCAACAGGGCAGATCTGGGACAACTGGCTCTCCTGACGTAACTCTTCTTTTATTCCTGGAAAAATGCACTCTCTCCTGGAGGTACTTGGTGCTTTTGCCCTGGAGAAGAAAAAGTCAGGGTGGCTATTGGCTTGATAGCTCCTTGGTCACTTATTATGAAACGCCTTGGTCTAGGGCTGCAAGTGCCTAGCTCTCACATCTGTGGGGGGGCTGCCACTGCTCCCTTAATTTGCTTTAGCTCTGTGCTGTGCCTCTGTGGCAACTCCATCTGAAATGCATCTAAAGGAGGCACCATCCCAGCTGGCAGATGCTTGTACTGATGATTTTGCTTCAAATGGGGGCAAGTGCTTGGACTTCACGTGATGATGTTTGAGAAGGGAGCACTTGGCTGACTTACTCTTGTGCACCAATTTCTCACGTCACTACTCCAAAGCCACACTGAGAAAGGGCTCTCTGCCAGCTTCCTTCTACAGCCTTCTCTCTGTTTCTCTCCACCTCTTGTCACAAATAGGCTTCTCTAATGACCTCTTCATTAGGACTTTCTGGATGCTGCAGTAGCAGCCAGCTGAGCTGGCTTGTTTGCTCTCAGAAAACAGAATTCTGCTCTGTTTGTGTATGTATCTCTGGCAACCGATTCAGGCAGCTTCTGTAGCAAAAAGAGAGGTGACTAACCAAGATGTGACAACTTTATGTTCAAACCCTGGCATGCTTACAGAATAATTGCATTTTACTAGCTGCTTGTACATAGGATGAAGGAGTAGGACTGAGTCCTGAGGCATGCCCAGGCTAGGGAAACAGGCTGTATTTTAATGTGCCAAGCTTAGCTTTGATCACAGCCTTTCTGTTTTTCACTTTTTCCAAGCAAACCGTTTGCTATTTTGATAGTAGCTGCAAACTCCTTAAAAAACCTTATTTAAAGTGTCTAAGTGTGGGATATTCTTTTAGAACATGTAGTTTAGCATTGGTCCTTTTAGTATATTACCAAAATATCCACTGCCTGGTTTATGCTTGATTTCTAAACACAGACTCAGCCTTAAAATGCTGTCGCTTTCATTGGTAGCTACAGCGTACAACCCTGGCCTGTATCTAAGCCAGTGCTTAGATAGCAGCATGCTAACAAAATTAATTAAAAAAAATTAAGTAACTATTTCTTCACTGAGTTAGCTTCTGGCACTGGCTTCCTGCCAGGATGGATGAGTACAGGCACAAGGAAATGGGCAGGAGCCTGCAACTGGGGCTGACAACAGTTCGCCAGCTTGAGTGGAGGTGGAGTGAGCTCTTGAATCCACTCAGTTAGTAACGGAAATTGCTCCATGGAAGAGCTTCCTGCCAATGGAAAGCAAAACCAGGCTCCTGTCAGGGCTGTCTATGTGCTCTGCAAATCTTGTCTATAATTTGCTTGCTCTCACTGTTCTGAGTTGACACCTTTTGCCTTCTCTGCATCTTGCTGTTCAAGCTTCTTCAGGCACCAGGTAAACGCCTGTACAGTGTTCTCAGTGTGGGTGGTGCAGCTCCTGCTACTTTAGCACCTCAGGATAAGGAAGCACCTGCACAGAAAGGTAATTTTGGCCCAGTGATGCCCCAAGAAGGTGACCTTTCAGCAGGGAATCCCAGGTGTGTGTGAATGCAGAGTAAAATATGAGCTCTGCTCTGCTGTGCAGCCAGAGGGAGGACACAGAGATGCTGGGCAAAACACCAGCAAAATGGTACAAAGCCATCAATTACATCTCAGCAGTTTCCAGGAACTGGAACCTGCTGCCTCACATAAAGCTGACTGCCTCAAGGATGCTGGTGCCATTGATTCCTAAGCCTTCATCCTCATGCTGGCTGGTCTCCTCACTGCGCTATGCTGCAATGGATAGTCCCCAGCTTTCAATGAATGCCTGTGCTGCCTGACACTGCGGCCAGCTGTCTTCCTTCTTTGTAGCAGATCATTTGCTGATTTGGCAGGCCCCCAAACACAGCCCTTTTGGATTACAGGACCCTCATTTTGGCTGGAAGCCAAATTGTTCTCCTTTCAGCCTGGACAGCCAAAACTGTTTTTGAGGCACTTACATGAAGTGAGGAAATGCTCTGCCTTCAACCACAGAAGCATCGGTGTGAGAGCAGATACAGTCATGGCTCAGACCTATAGCAGCATTTATTTGGAACTGGGAATTTCTCCTGGAAATGCAGGACTGAGCCACAGGGAAGGGCCGGGCAAAACAGAGACAAGTAATCTCCTCTGGAAGCTGGAGTACTTGAAGCAAGACAAGAAATTAAAATTATAACCTCTGGTCCAGAAAGTGTAACTAATGAAATTCACTCTGCCTTTCAGCTTGCAGAACTCATGCACATGTTTCCAGCTGTACAGCCAACAGTCAGAAGGAACACAGGCCTAAATAACAGTTGGGTGACTTGACTAGAAATCAGTCTTTATGTCATGAGTGGAGTCAAAAGGCATGAGCTACTCGGAACCTGAGGAAGAGGACTGGTTTTAATATTACTTATTTTAAAATGTCAGGTGTCAAGATTTAGTGCCCGTCTTCCTCCCTCTTGTTCTCCCTGGTGCAACACTTGCTCCTTTCACTTGAGAAAGCTTAGCCAGTGCATTGCCTCTTTCTCCCTTCCCTGTCACTATGGGTGGTGTCTTGCCCAAGATTACACAAGTAGCAAGAGAACAGCACAACGGGAGAGGGAATCACAGAAACGGCATGGAGAAGAGGAGAACCTTGTGTGGTGTGACATCCAGCTGCTTCTGGGAATGAGCATAAGAGATGTTCACTGCTTTTGCTGGAGACAGATACCTTTGTCCTTCCCCTTGTATCCCCTTCCTCCTATCCTTGTTCCTAGACAGCAGCAGTTGTCAGGTTACTTTGGGACTCTGAGGACCTGCAATAGAAGGGAAATAGCCTCCAGGCCCATAACCCAGGGTCCAGGCTCTCTGCAGGTTCTGTTTCGTTCTCTGTTGTCACAACCTAGAGGTGAGATTTTTGATCTGCACAAATAGAAATGATCCAGTGGTACTTAGTAAGTACTAAAGCTCTGGTACTGTGAAAGAAAAAGGCCTCCCAAGTTGTACAGAAGCTTTAAAGTAGAAGAGATCAAAAGCAAAAGGAAAGGGCTGCTTTTTGTGTACTGATGTTTATTTACCTTCAACCCACTCCAGCAAGGAATAAGCAGCAGCTTTTTACATGTGGTTTCCCTGTTAACCCTGTGAACTGCTTTGATTGCATAAGTCACTGCTTTGTTGATTGTTTCGTTGCTCTTTGTCATAATTGGTTAGTACAGACCAGGGGAAGTAATTTCGTTTTTGTTAGGATGTGTCTGGAGAGGAAGGTTTAGATTGATGCGTTGCGGAGAGCAGGAGGCTAGTGGCCTGCTGGGACAGTTTAACCCCCCCAGTGGTGATGGGAGGCAGGGCAAGTGAGAGTATAGCTTGTCTTTATGTATGAAACAACAACAAAAAAGATTTGGACTACTAATTACCAGGGGGTTACTCTGAGGCCCAGCTTTGGAAAGTTCTGTAGTGGTTGCGTGCAATCTCCCCAGATAAGCAGGACCACCCTTAAAAGGGCTGTTGAATGGCCTAGACAGGGAACCAGGTACAGTGAATGCCTTGATCAAGATTCACCCTGTGGTTTTGCATATGTCAGGCCATGATTGAGGAATGATGGATTCAGGATTGGTCCTTCTGTTTCTTCCAAACAGTAAGCTGTTGCTGCAGCTGAGTGTACTTGAAGTGGAGGAAATTCCTCCTACCTTTATTCAACAGCTTTGAATTTTCCCAGTTTCAGTGCTGCAGCATACTTTGCACAGCAAACATCCTCTCTTGAGCCACTATTTCCAGCCACCCTCGCTTTCTCCTCCCACGGCTGCATGCCCCTTCAAGCTCTCCCTTCCTTCAGCCTGGCTAGGCTGCACGCAGTGAGTCTCCTTGGATCCATCCCAACACTTGGCGCCATGCAAGATAGCTTCTTAAATAGCGTAAAAATCAGGGGCTTCAGTATTAATTTCCCTAAGCAGCAAGATACTTAATGTAAAGATAACTGTAAGCCTTGATTATAAAAGCTTTACTCCCATTATTAATGATAAGCATCCATTTAAATATCTTGTTGGATCAAGGATGGAGCTCCTCATACACAGCACTATTAACCCTGCCAGCTCTGGTGTGAACTGTGATCCCACACACTGGTGAACATGCAGACAGGTATTCTCAGGTATGTTCTCTCTGGTGGGTGAATAGTACAGCCAGCCAACTAACACGCTCTGTGACTGAATCCAGTTATGGGGTGAGGTGTCATTCCCTTTCATTCTGTGGCATCTCCCTCCTGTCGGGAGGAAGTTTGCTCCATGGTCACAGTGCCACAAAAGGCACATGCTGAGTACTCACACAAGAAGTTGTCGAGGGATATTCCACCCTGCTATTCCCAAAATCATTATAAAATGCCACATCAGGCCTTTTCCCTTTAATGACCCCAGCTCTTTACACGTTCTCTTTTCATCAGATCAAAATTGCTTGCTCTGGGTAAGCAGGAAACCCTGCTGATCTCAAGGTTCCCAGGCTGGCCTGCTCTACTTCTGTGCCTCCTAGCTGCAAGCTAGTGGCTCTCAAATCTCACACCTACTCAAAACACCTAAAGAACAGAAATACCAATGCAAGGATTAGGCTCTGCTTAGGGCCAGCATTATGCATGTATGCAGAAATTTGTAGTCAACTTCCCCCTTTCCTGAGTACTAATACATGCAAAGCTGATGGGTGAGGGAAGAAGAGGCAAAACAATCGCTCACAGCTCTGATGCAACACTTTTCACTTACACATTTGAAATGTTTTCCAGAAGTTGGCGGGTTACCGAAGGGGAAGCTGAGGTCTGAAGTGACTTCAAGTACAACTAAGCCTTGAACAGGATTCTCCACCCAGCAATACCAAGCCTGGCAGAGAAGTTGTACCTTCATCCCTATATGCCTTCTAACCAGGTAAGAAGATGACATCTGGAGAACAAAGCCAGCTGGAGACACCTGCTGACAGCAACAGCTTCTCTTAGCCACTGTGGAAGGGAGCAAAGTAAAGCACTTATCTATTCCTAAAATGTCTGCTAAATGTAATCAAGGCCTAGAACTGCAATTAATTGTGTGGAGAACCAGAAGTGTATAGCACCTGCAACTTACTGCTTAAAGGGAGGAACCAGTTCCATGACCCCAAAGGACAAACTTCTGGGAAGATGCAGAGGGAGCTGCTCCATGCTTCCTTCCACCTCCTCCAGCACCAGTAAGGTGTAATCTACTGCAACTCTCTACAACAGTCCCTGGGATCTTCTCATAGTTGGAGCACATCCCATTTTAGCCTTTCAAGTGCAGCTTATATTGATCTGCCTTGGCCTGTTTGCCTGAGCTCTCCCCATGTAGCCCAGCTTGGGTTTGACTTCATTCCAACTCCACAGGATTCCAGCTGAAATCCAGAGACTGAAGATGGGAGTTAGGAACATGGGGTAATATTTTGGAGGGCAGGGAGCTGTGTTGTCCTTCCACCTCTTATACAGTGTTATTCTTTAAAAATATCTTTGCTTCCTTAGAGGTACAACAGTCCCTCCAACCTTGATCTTTCAGCCTCCTCCTCCTCTGGGCCCAGCACCCTCCAGCTATCCTAGTGACATACCCTTCCCCTCCTCATGCTTGTGGGTGCTCAGCTTGCAAAGGGTGTGTGTCCTGTGTGTGTGTCCTGTGTGTTGTGCCTTCCTTTCCCAAATCAGTGGAGCTCTCCCGGGGTTTTGGCATGATTAAAGTTACCATGGACTTTCCTCCTGCTGCTTGTTGTGACTCCTGTGACTCTTTTAGTATGCGCTCAATGGTACAGGGACTTCTGGAATATGCAGTGTATTACTGGGTGATAACTCAGGGAATCTGTGAAAAATAGTGGAATAAGACAAAGGTAGTTTGACTTGCACAGTCTGTGTTGGTTGTACCGTGTAGCCTTCAAACAGTGTAAAGGTGTATTGTGAAAGCTTTGTCCTGTTGTCCCCTCGTGCCTCTGTCCTCCTCCTGCCAGCAAGGACTTCCTTGACTACCTCAAAGTCTTGTTTTTTATAAAATATGTTTTGATTTGCAAGTTGGTGTCTCACCACTGCCAGTGCTTTGTCCTGTGAGCTGCAAATGATGTGCTCTTCCATGGCAGTAGTTGAGAGCCCTGTGTAAGAAGAGACAAGTCAAAGGGAAGAAAGGTGAGGAATGACTCTTGGCTGAGTGTTGGAATGATTGTAAGGAAGCTGAAGCTCCAGAGCAGGTTAATGTGCCTTTCCTCTGGGGTCAGGCTGAGGAGGCAGAGGAAGCATCAACAACAGCCCGGAGATGGATGCAGTTCTGAAAGATGAGCATTGTTAATCTTGTTCAAGGCAAGTTTCTTTGCTGAAATATTTCTTGTGCTGATCGGAAATTTAGAAGTGCCTTTTCTTTCACTCTGTGATTGTCATGTGAGATGTGGTGAAGGATAAAATGGTGCATAAACTCAGATGCTGCTCTTTACCTTTCCAGAGTCTATGTGCTAACTGCACTAGCAGCAGGGCAGCTACCTGGGTGGGGAAGAGTGGGATGAGCAGGATGCTCTCTGCAGGACTCTGAATCCCTCCTAGGGCACTCAGTGTGTTAGTCTTAGAAGTGCTGTGATAAATAATCTAATGAACCGTAATTATGTTTCCTAGGTACATAGCAGATAATAAGTATCTAAGTTCTATTGGAATAAATATAATTGCTCTATTAATATACCTCAATGGTATATATACATAGCCCATAGGTATATTAAAAACAGCCAAATTTGATAATGAGGATGTGTGTGGTAGTAACATGAAACTGGTACAACATTCATCAGCAGCCTTGTAGAAGCTGAAATTCCCTCTCCTTCCGTGGCTGGTGTCAACGAGTGCAAGGGCTGAATTTGGGTGTATCCCACGTGATTGCTTGGTCCAGAAAATAAGGGTCTGTAGTCAGTCACACTGAGGGCAGGGAAAGCAAGACATCAATGACAGAAAAGTAGCTGAATTGTTGTTAAAAGTGCTTTAGGAATGGTGTTTTGTGACTATTTCTCCTATTACCCGTTTTGGCCCGTATTGGCATGTTTCTGAGAGTAGATCACCTATCGCTTTGCATCTGACTAATCTTCGAGGCATCAGCGTGGCTCAGGTTTAGTTTGGTATTCCAGGAGTCTTAAAGGGACAAAGATGATGGCACTGGCGGGCTGCGGGAGCGCAGCTCAGTGTGACTGCTGAGGGCGGACAGATCCTGGGCATCTCCCCGCAGAAGGTGGGTGAAGCGCTGCAAACCCACCCCGGCTGGCTCCCTCCTCTCCTCCTTAACCACGGCAGAGGATGGGAAAGGCAAGGGCGGCTTACCGAGGCGGGCTGTGCTGCAAAGCCGCACAGACGGTTCTCGCCGCGCCGGGCTCAGAAACCCGCCGCGGCCAAAGCGCAGCTTTGGAGAACCGCGCTTCCAAACGCGAACGCGGCTTTGGCGACAGGTTGAGCTACTGATGAGGCGGCAGTCCCTGTCCTCCACCCACCTCGTCCTCCTCCCCTTAGTAACCGCTCCCTCCCCCCTCTCCGCCGCGGTTCTCACCGGCATCCCCGCCTCGCGCTGCGGAGGAGCATCCCCAGACCGCGGCAGGGAGCCCTCATCAGGGTTCGGGCCGGATAGCCCTTCCCGGGCCCGCATACCTGTAGGAGGTGGTGTGGCCGCCGTCCGCTTGCGAGCGCGGCCGGAGCTG
>VWYK01067563.1:0-14996 GCA_013399775.1 Semnornis frantzii
ACTCTTTACATCCCAATATGAGTTTTCCAGTGTTACAGATGGGATTTTTCTTTAACCCTTGTCTTGAATGCAAAAAATACCCCTAAACCCCAGCACCCAAAAGAAAAAACCCAACCAACATGGCAAACCAACTGTGCTGGTTTGAGGCTAATGGAAATATCTTAATCAGTTAGATCATTGGCTGTGAAAAGGAACTAACAGTGATGTCTCTATCACTCATTTGTTCTGCAGGGAGATATAAAAACAAGAAACAAAGTCAGTCAGTCTCTGTCTGGCTGCCACTCGCTTCACTAATTCCTCTGCCTGGACCTGTATAACTCAAACTAATTACTCTGCTTCTTAACTCCTTATCTGGCTTCCCCCATCTCAGTCCTTGCATATAAGAGATTCTGAGATAAGGGAGAAGGGGTGGAAAGAAGGAGGGGAGTTGGTTCTGCTGTTAGGGAGGGGGTTTGTATTTCTGCATTATTTTTAACTTGCATATAATTGTATACAGTTGTAAATATCTGTTTATATTGTGCGTATATTCCTGTCAATTGTGCCACACTGTAAATACAGCTTCATTCCTTAACTTCCAGCCAGCTGAGTTAGTCTGGCAAATTCATGGCAGGGAGGGAAGCTTCCAACTACCACACCGACCAATCAATCAAATAATGACTCAGACTACAAAACAAAAACCCAAACCCATCAACTGTTAAAAATCTTAAGCATTAAATTTGGTGCATAAGCTTAAAGCCTCATTTACAGCTTTGCACAGTGAACCTGTAAAACGTGGTTGTTGCTATACCTACCAGAACAGTGAGAGCAGCAGCTTCTATCTGTGCTGACTACTCTTTAGCCTGCAAAGAGGCTCGGTGATACCAGCAGCTTTGGAGCATTCCCTTGGCTTGGCTACTTCTCCAGTGTGGGGTTCTTGTGTGTTTTGAGGAAAGAGGCATAACAGATCAAACCCTGTCTATGTTATCTGAGTATCCTAAGTAGAAAGCTGTGATTTTCAGGAGGAGGACTGTAACTCAGCCCACTTGTTGGCTCTTATCTGCTGAATACAGAGTGTGTGATGTAAAGTTTGCTGAAAAGCAAGTTGTTGCATGTTAGACTTGTCCCTGAAGGGGGTGTGAACTACAGACACCTCTACCTCTGTGCCTACATAAAAGGTTTGGGTACTCTAAAGATCAAAAAGCAAGCCTAAGTAATCCAGTGCATCATTTTGGGGGGGATCAGTATTCCCCCAAGGGGGTTTAACCAGATGAAACTGGCTGCTGCTTCCATCTGGGCTCCACGTGCACATGTTTTGAAGTGCTTTCTCCAGGCTTGTCTGCCCAAGTGGAAACCAGGTGTGGCTTGAACTTCCTCCCCCATGCTTTTCATGTCTTTTATTTTTGTCTTTTGATTATAGTGAATCAACAGATGGGTCCAAGTTGGGGAGTCACGTGCTGCCAGGCTCCAGTGCTGGTGTATGGGGTCCAATTCCTGCAGGCAAATGTATCTTCCAGTTCTGCTTTCCTGAGCAGAACTGTCAGTGTGCAGGATCTATGGTGGGAGCTGGTGTTTGATGCTGTGAGCAGGCATGCACTGGTACAGATGGAACAAACCAGTGGGTGAGCACCTGTGAAACTGTTCTGGGCAGCATCCCTAGTGAAAAGCAGTAAAATAACCAAGTGGACAGAGCCTTTGATGTTAGGCATAAGTGGGCTCTGGGTTATATTGGATTCTGAATCTGATTTATACATGCAGTTTAAAATTACTTTGCTACAGCTGCTTTTATTTCTTCTTTTTCTTTTTTTTTTCCTACTTCTTTTTTAAATCCCAAAGGCCTACATAAGAGAACAGAGATTCTTTTTACTGAAGTTGGCATCACCCTTTTTTTTACCGCTTCCTACGTGATTTTCCACAGCAACCACAGTGGCAGCTTCCAGATGACTTTCACGTGAACTGGACAGAAGCAGGAAGAAATTCTGTCTCTGGCATTTATAGCTGATTTCTTGGCATGGAAAAATGAGAGAGTGTGCAAACCATGAACACAGGCAGTATTTCTTGAGATGAGTTTGAACTGCAGTAGCATCTGATGAAGTGGAAAAAAAAAAAAATCTAAGCTTTTTTGGTTCCAAAGGTTCATACTTTCTAGGGCAAGGCAGGAAGTGCTCCCTTCTAGAGGGAAAAGAAATCAGAGGCAGGCTAAAGAAGTCATGCACTTGATAACAGAGGAATAAAAGACAAATAATAACTTTAGAAGTATTGCGCACCCAAAAACTGTTTGTGGAACTTCTGGTAGCAGAAGTGATTTGCTGTGTTTGATGTTATTAAAATCTAATAGATGACCATGTCAAAACCAGTTGTAATCTCAAAAGACAATTGTGTCTTCCCCTTAATGTTTCTTCCTATGTTTAATTTTGTAGTTTGCAGCAAAGGAGCTAGACTTGGAGTTTAAGCAAAGACTATATGTGCATGAAGACTTGGCCATATTGCAGTAGCTGTCATTGATAAATACAATTCATAAACCCTTATGAACTTGATATTTCTTTGCCTGTCCAGTATCCTCCTTTGTCCTGGGAGCTCTCCAAAGCTGTGTTTGCTATGGCCAAAGTAATGCTGAGTGCTGCTACTTCAGTATTAAAGCTATTAGGCACTGGGGTTGCTTGGACTGCAGCTAATGGAGGTCTTCAGGCTGCTGCAAATCCTGAGGCACTGGGATAATCAGCCTGCACCAATGGGGAATGGTGATTTATTCTAGTTGATACCATTTCCCAACAGGTGGCCTTTTCACAAAGCCCTGTTTGCCTGGATGCACAGCAGCACTGGCTTCCTGGGATAGGAGCTAATTATAAAATGACCTGCAGTTCTCTTTCAAGACAAGATGATTTTAGAAGGCCTTTTATGTCTTATTTTCTGTGTAAGGTAAGAGGATGAAGCTCTTACAGCTTGCAGGGGGTGGCACAGGCAGTGCTGGAGGGCAGGTAGCTAGGGTGGGACATGACCACATTGCCCAGATAGGAGCCCAGGGCAGGATCTGAGTCAGTGTCCTGTTTTTCTTGTGCTTTCCAGATTTTGTTTGTCAGGATGATAATACTCCAGGGGTCAACAGAAGTATTTTCCTTAACTTTAGTGGGGTTTGGACCAGATACTGAATGATTTGCTCTTCCAGCAGTGACTGCAGCATAAGAAACAATCTTATGGGTCCAAGTGCTGGATGTCCTTTTGTTAGGGTGCTAATAAATAAGACTGGATCAGTCATTTAGGTTCTTCACTTGAGAGAGAAACCAACCTGCTGAGGGAGAAGCTTGTCCAGTGGCCAATGAAGAGAACCTTCCATGGGGGTGGTCTTGGCTCAGTGGTAAGGTAGAGGCGATGTGGGGCATCATGATCAGTCTCTGATTTTTCTTTCAAATATGATACTTTTTGGTCATCTTGTGAACTTCTAATCTTGACCTGCTTTCCACATGCTCTTCTCCTACCTTTGTGCCTGACTTTTGACTTCTTGGTTTCTCTGGTCCTTTCCAGCATACTTCTTGACCACCTTGCATGTGCATGCTTGTTTTCACACTTCTCCTTTCACTAATCCTGTTACTCCCATACTCCTCACATGTCTCTTGCTGTACCAAACCCAAGCTGTTTTAAGAATAACAGTTTCTAAACAAAACAATGAGCAATCAGTCTTTCTTTTGCATCTCCATGATGCAAGATTCCCAGAACTGCAGCTCACTTAAAATGCACTCAGAGACACTCCAAACTACCTGGTCTGCATTTGAAGAATGTAGCTTTTCTCACCACAGGTGAGAAAAATGATTTCTCTTTCTTTCTCCATTGATCTGGATTATAAATACAATCCCTACCCATTTGGGAGCATTCAGAAGCCACCAGCAGCAGCTAGAGCTGTCATCCAGCTTGTGTTACTCTGTCAAATTAAGGAAAACTAATGATAATCATTGATATGGAGTTAATCAATATTTTTGTTATTTCTAGATTTGATGGATAATCTTCCTGTGTAGAACTTCACCGAAGTTCTCTTTCGAGAGTGCTCAGGCACAGACAAAATTTACACCATCTTCCCTTTAACCATAGGGAGGACAATAAAAACAATATTGCTGACTGCAGCTTGAGGGCAACAGGATGCATCTCCAAGTGACCTAATGAAGCAGTATTTTAGTCAGAACTCCAAGCCAACAGACTATTGAAGCCCTAGATTATATGCTTTCTTTAATGACCATGAGTAATTGGGAGATGAGGTATTTTTATCTGAGGTGAGCATTAGGAATAGGTGTAGCCAGCTGTCACACAATCCCCTTTAGACAAGTGCCTGCACTTCCAGTGTCCCTTGCTGGCTGCATCCATGCAGCTGGAGATTTTCCCTATACATTTTTATACCCACAGCTGACAGTATCTTATGAAGACTTGAGATTCTTTCATCTCAGAATGGTCTTAAACCATGGTTTAGGGAGTATCTGCCGGAAATAATGGGATTCTTTTCTCCCCTTAAATATACACTAAAGGGTTGCAGAAACCACAACACAAAGTTGATTTACATGGATCCAAGTTCCTTGTGAGCATCTTGTCTTGTTTTAACCTGGAGCTGAAAAAGGTGCATTAAGTATGTGCTCCTATAGTGCTTCCTCTGGTGTGACCTTTTCTTTCCCTACCAAAATGTTTTATCCATGTATATTGCAAATGCATGGCAAAGGCTATGGTGAGAAGCAAGAGTACATATTAAATATATCCTGCAGTTTGAGGAATTTATTGTTTATCCTGTATTTTACATTTTTCTTGTGTTTTATTTGGGTGAAAAAAAGGCAGAGAAATACAATATGTGTGTATATAATATGCATAACTATGTGTGTATATGTATAAATGTATGTATATATGAGAGAGAGGAAGAAAGTATTGGTTGATGAAAATCTGAACATGAGCCAGCAGTGTGCACACAGCTCAGACAGCAACTGTGTGCTGGGCTGCAGCAAGAGCAGTGTGGGCAGCAGGGCAAGGGAGGGGGTTCTGTCCCTTTACTCTGTGCTTGTCAGACTCCACCTGAAGTCCTGTGTGCAGTTCTGGAGCCCCCAACACAAGAAGGACATGGAACTGTTGGAGCCAGTCCAGAGGAGGCCACCAAGATGCCCAGAGGGCTGAAGCAGCTCTGCTATAAGGACAGGCTGAGAGAGTTGGGGCTCTGCAGCCTGCAGAAGAGAAGGCTTCCAGGAGACCTTGGAGTGGCCTTCCAGGATCTGAAGAGGACTACAGGAGGGCTGGGGAGGGACTATTGACAAGGTCTTGTAATGACAGGAGCTGGAGGAATGGGTTTAAACTGGCAGAGGGGAGATTGAAACTGGATGTTAGGAAGAAATTCTTTCAGTGAGGGTGGTGAGACACTGGCACAGGTTGCTCAGGGAGGTTGTGGCTGCTCCCTCCCTGGAGGTGTTCAAGGCCTTGTTTGATGAAGCCTTGAGCGACCTAATCTAGCAGGAGATGTCTGTGCCTATGGCAGGGGGTTGGAACTGGATGAGCTTTGAGATCCCTTCTGACCTAAACCATTCTGTGATTTAATGGAGATGTGATTTTAGCTCCCTTTCTTTGCAGTGGACTTCTCTTTTTACAGACTGACCTTTGTATTGCACTGCCTTTAAAAACAGTAAGGACAGTGTTCCATTGGACCAAGTTGAGTTTTCAAATAAACTTTTTGAAGTAAAAAAATATCTTAGTCCTTTTTTTCTGTCTGTAGCAGGTACACTTTATTCTTCAGAAGGCAGCTAGCTCTCATTATGAAGATTTAACTTTTCTTTGCTACATCTTTGCTGACTTGCAGCCTTCTCAGGGTGCTGATGGTTTTGTAATTTCATTTTCATCTGCAAGGTAGAATTCTCCCATCACATAACTGCAAATTAACTTCTCTATGACATTGATTCACCTTCTTTATGCAGTTGTCTCTGCAAATTTTAGGCCTGGCTATGACTAAACTAAATTGATACAGCAAAAGCCTTGATTTGGTGGGGAATGTGAAATTCCCCAGCAACTTCATGCAACCTCCTTCAAGAATAGGTGCTGTGACAGCATATATGCATTTAAATTTTGTCTACATTTCATTGTGTTGCTGTATTTCTAATATGCCATAGTTTCAGTGACTAACACTATAGCTAGTGAGAAAAACACCTGGGTTTTATATTCTGTGACAAAGCAAAGCCCTACATGTCTGGATTTGAAGAGTATGCAGCAATGCTGTCATAATGAGGGACTATCCATTTACTTCTAGAAATGCAGATAAATCTTCCATTTTGCCACTCCATTTGCATAAGAATCCTGAACCCTAAGGCTGTCCTTCAGCTCCCCACCACACTGCTCCAGTGAATGCCTTTACTGTTTGAACACAGCTCTGCTCCTTCATCTCAAGCTGTTGGCTGTAACTAGCATGCATTAAGAAGAGGAAAAAAATGAGCAAAGAAAAGTTATTTTTAGCAGGCAGGTTCTGTGATGGGGAGAGGCTGCAGGTACACTGGAGTGACTGGGGGAGTGTTACTGGTGGGGATTGACATCTCTGCCTGTGATAGGAACCTGGCACTGCCCCCCTTTGACTTGCTGCCTCCTGATGTGCCTCGCTGCCCCAGGGTGAGCCTGTCCAACCATGGGCAATGTATTTTCCACCTTCATTCCCTCAGTTTTTGGCTTTGTTTAAAACATTAAACCTGCTTAAAACCCATTTTCCTCTCCAGAATGTGAATATAAAACCTGAACCACAGGGGCAGAGGTGCAGCCTGTGCTGTCAATCTCCTACCATGTGGGATACTGTACTACTGCTTTGCTGCTACCCAGTATCAGAAGCTGAACCACATGCGGTAAAAGAGAGGATGGCAGAGGAGTGTCTCAACAGTTTTGAGGTGTCAGAGACTGCCTTGAAGGGTTCAAGTAGCAAGCATTCAGCTACTTAAGGGTTTTAGCATGACTAGCTAAAATGCTAATGCAGAGTTGGGGTGGACATCTGTTAGGCTGTTAAAACTTGCTGCTTGCAGGCTAAGCTGTTTAAGAATCTGCCTAGAGTTAATGTATTACAGAAAAAAATGGGGGTAATGCCTTCAGGCCATAGAAAGTCAGGTTAAGCAATCAATAACAAAGGATCTTTGAAGTTTCTAAAACCGTGGAGGTTAATTTCCTAACAGAAGAGAATTTCTGTGCCATTTGTGGCATTATCCAGTACAGAAAGATAAAGAGAAAACTTTATCCTTTGATCAAATTTTAATAATTCTGCAAGTAGGCATATGAGCCTACTATACTGTCAGGTCTCCAAAACCTCTCTGCACAACCTGGTTCACTTTTGCAGTTAAAAACAAAAAAAATGAACAACCAATTTGTCTCATCTTCATTTTCCCATATATTTCAGTAGCTGCTCACTGCCTATTGTCCTGGAACTGGGCACTGTTAGGAAGAATTACTACTACCAGCTGGGCTGTGCCTGCTTGCTTACTGGTGGAGTTGTGTTGCACAGACTGCAGGTTCCAGCACTCTGAATTAAATAGATGTTTTCCCATTTAGTGGTTGCTAAAATTCAGGCTTGGCATTTTCAACCTCCCTCTGTCTCCTACTGTGGCAGTTGCAACCACCCCAGCTCAGGACAGACCTCCAGGTGAGGCTTGCGAGGAGCTGGTCTTTGTCAGCTTTTTGTCTAGGGTTGCTTGGAGAAATCACTCCTCCAACTGTTGGAGCGACTGACCACAGCCAAACTATCAGGTGCATAAGTGGAGTTCTGCTAGGGAGAGAGGCTTTTTCTCCTGCCTCACAGAAGCAGCCTCAGCAGCTCAGAGCTTTAGAGCCGAACCTGAGGAACCTCATGCCCCTCTTTGGTATAGATGCATGTATGTCCTGGGTATCCAGGGGGGAGTTTCCTTTTCTGAGTGGGTTGTGTGCACATTTTGGTTCATATCTCCAACCAGTCTAACAGCTTAGCTGGTTGTACAACAGTATTTTCCGAACCAACATCCAAACCTGCAATTGCATTGTGTTGGAAGGAGAGCAGATTGAATTGTAATAAATCAGTGGCTGTTGGCTGCCTCTTTGCTGTGTTCGTTCCCTTCACAACATGTGCATTTCCAGGGTGTGCTTACACCATTTTGGAAGGTTTCCCCAGTGCCAAGCAGGTTGCAGCATTTCAAGGGCAGGTGCAGGATTTTGGACTCAGTGGAGAAACACCTGTCTGATACCCATTGAATCTTTTTTTTTTTTTTTTTCTTTTACTTAGAAGTTTAGTTCCTTTGGGGGGAAAAAAAAAAAAAGGCATGGTAATACTGACTTTCATAATTGTTATTTGAAATGAGTTCTGTCTCCCACAGTTGGGTTTTCTATATTTGTTTGGGTTTTTTCTTATTTTTTTTTCCTTTTTGTTGAAATGGTGGCTTTTTTTGTGTTGCTTTTTATCTCAGAGTTTAAGATTGATGGTAGATGAAGGTAAAACACTTTTAAACTGACAGTAGCCTACACTGTGCAAACAGTCCTTTGATTTTTTTTTTCTTTTTTGAAGGAATCTCATTAGTTTTAAGCAAACTTGCTACTCCACTTGGAAAAAATAAAACCAACAAACAAAAAACCAAAACACAAACCAACAAGGAAACACAAAGCCAACAAAACAGCAACAATCCCCTAAAATACACATTTGCAAGCACAATGGTGAATCATGCAGTGTGTCAGGATCATGACTTGGAGGCTGGTGGGTGCAGCCTGTCAGGTCCTGGCCCTTTGGTTTCCCCTCAGCAGAGTGTTTTATTTTGTGCTGAATAAGTAGTATATAGTGCAATGTGTTGCTAGAGAGGGTCCAGCACCCTGCTGTGGCAAGCCCACAGAAAGTGTTGCATGTTAGAGGGGAAAACCCTACATGGTACTCTCAAAATACTACCTTTTTGCAAGGCATGCTTCTGTCTGTCCCCTTTCAGGTGCTTCTGTCTGCCCCCTTCCAGGTCTGTCTAGTACCTGATATTACTCAGTGCGGGTAGGCAGACTTGCTGGACAAGTGCAACACTGTCATCGAAAGAGGCATTCTGTGATTTCACATTGCTCAAAGCTTCTCCTCTCTGCTGTGCTTCTTTGAGGGGTGGGAGGGAATCTGAATGTATGAGGGCAGAAATAATTTCCCTTTTCTTGAACAATTGCACCCATGATGTCAGCTGCCGCCTGTAATGTAGAGTGATAAATTGACATTGAACTCCAACAGAATTCATGGCGTGCTAGAGACAATGGGAACCTCTGAAGAAATAATTATTTTGCTGCCAGGAGCTCATGCATCTCAAATTGGTTGGTGCAGGGACTTTTGAGTGGCCTGCCTGCCTATTGACTGGAGTAGAGAGCTGGCATTGCTGCCTCTGTGTTAGTGCAAGAATTTAGGCTTTGTGGGTTGCTCATAGTGTGTCAGAAAAAAGAAAAGAGAGTCACAAAGGTCTGATGTTGACCACTTTTGCTTGCTTGCAGGGAGAGACGGTGGCTATTGAAAAGCAAGTTCAGTAATATGTTCTTTCCTGTGAATATAAGGCAGTGGTACTTGCTGCAGACACTGCGGTGGAGCAGGATTTCTAGCCACTGGAAGTCTGTCACACATTGCAGTAGCTAAAATTCAGTTTACTTTCATGTGCCCCGTTGGTTTGGGGAGGGCAGAGTTCCTCTGATGAAGTGACCGTTGCTGCTGCTTGGAGTCACAGTAATTTTCCCATGGCAGTAATTAATTTGCATTGTACCCAATACTCTTGCTGTTTGGTTTTGGTGTTGGGGATGGCAGATATCACTTAAAAGCCTGATCAGGCTCTTCTCCTCCTCCTGTTGAAGTCAGTGTGAAGGTTGAGGGTGTTCCATGATGACCTGTAATTGCTTTTCATTACAGTAAAGCGTAAATGACAAACTGGCACTCAGTTCCTGTTGACTTTCAGTGAGAGTCAGGCACCTTGATGCCTTTTCTGCCTTTGGAAATTCCACTCTGTATTCAACAGTGATATTCTTGCAGGGAAACAATCTTTCACTGTCATATTTCTCTTTGCTTAAAAATGCTGGTGTCTGGGGGAGGTGGTGGGGAATGAAAGGTAACTTCCCAAAGTTTGTAGCTTTCTTGTGTTTCACAGTCATTTCTGAGTTTTAGCAAGTTAAGTGATAATATGTTCATTTATGTGGGTCATAAAGCTTTAGAAGATTGTCAGTTAGCACATTTAGTCTCTGGTTAAATAACAAAACAAACCAAGTTTTTACTTTATTTTGAGCTGCTCTTGTACTCATATCACAGAGAATGGATTCTTGGATTCCTCTTCTCTGTAACTGTGCCTCGCAACTCAGTCCCTGATTTGGGCTTGGCTATGTTCAGCAAACCTGCAGAATGGGAGACGTGCAGGTAAGTGTTCCATAGGTGCAAATGAACATATTGAGGCATTGTGCCTTCAGCAGCAATAAGTTGCAGTAGCAGCAGCTTTGCTGTTCTTTTTCACGTGTGTGGTTTTCAACAACGAAGTTGTCAAACATCAACTAAGTGTGAAACAGCAGCCTGGACAATTTCATCTACTGAAATGAGGTTGAAAGTTAGGTCTGAACCACAAAAGGAAGCATTTTTCCCCTTTGATGGTACCCATTACTTCATAGTTGTTCAGTATTGTACCTCTGGCTGTATATGATTTATTTGGTCTCATTAGTAATGATGCTATGCTGTACAAGGCTCATTTTTTTTTGGTCTTAAGCATGTAATAATATAAAATAGGCTGTGTTCTCTCCTGGTGCTCATCATGACCACTGGCAACAGTCTTTAGAGCACTGAGACAAAGAAGAGCCTTCCAATAAGAGTTAAAGCAAGAAAGTGGCTGCCAGGATCAGTTCCTTGCATTGTTGGGTGCTTTCAGAATCCTGTGCTCAGTATCCTTCTGGCCTTCCTGCATAGCACTGAGATCTTTAAATACAGAGGAGATGTTTCAAAGGTTGTTCCCTATACCATAGTAAGTGTTAAAAGGTAAATTAAATAGGGAAAATTAAACTTTTTTTGTGAGTACCTCATCTGCAGTGAGTTGGTTTGGCTATCTGCTATGGGCTGGCTCATCTTGACTGATCTGATGTTGAGAATTTGAGGCATGAATTAAAAGGTTATAGAGCCTGAGATATCTTCAGCCAGCAGAAGAGGCCCTCCTTAAGTTCTCTGTTAAGGAGAGTTTTGAGCAGTCACTTGGGAAGAAGGTTTCTTCCTTTCACTTGTGCTGCAGAGAAGCACTTCTGAGGCTAGAAAGTTTCAGTACTCTATTTGTCCTATTTGTTCTTTCAGCTGAAGCTACAGTTCACTTAATTGCTGAAAAACTAAATGTATGCAAAAAAAACCTCAAAACAACCCACTCCAATAAACCTTTCCTGGGGAGTCGCAGTCACTGTTGTTGCAAAAGGGTTTGTCTCCAATCAAAGCCTTATTGAAAGAGTCATTCCAGAATAAATATTCTGTGTAATTCTATACTCTGTAAGGAGAGCACAGTGAGAGTTTTGGATATAGATTAACAACAGGGGGGTTGATCTCAGAAAAACAATAATGTTCCAAAATAATTACTGCAGATCAGATAATCCACTAAATTGTGAAGCAAACTGTCAAGCACTAAAGTTTTCTACCACTGTTATGAATAAAATGATGTCTTAGTGTTGTTTGAAAGTCTGTGCAATATGTAGGGGCTTGATATTTTTTTCTATATAAAGCTCTCTGAACACCCTGATGTGAATTTGGAGTAGGAGAGGTTTAGTCAACAGGAAAACAAGCAGAGAGAAAATAAGGGCTTGAGTTATTATGTAGGTAACTTGGGTTGTTTTAAGCAGTAGTTAGAACCACTTCTCTCTTCCTTTTAGCAGTATCCTAAGTAACACCAAAGCCATAAAATGGGCTGTGAAATGGAAAGGTGAAAGGGCTCCTTGTCCTATATAATTACTAGACCTTAGCTCCTGTGCACTTACTGCCATAGTAGGAATGTTTTGTGTCCGGTTCCCTGCACGTATTCTTTAATGAACCACTGGCATTTATCCTGAAAACAGAACAAAAAAAAAGAATAATGCTACCCTCTAAGTCTTTTCTTCTATTTTCATGTAACTATTTAGAGAAGTTAAAAAAAAAGGCCAGTCTGTTAGTGTTTTGCTTTTCTGCCCTGTAATAAATGTCTGGGATGCAAGGCACTAACCACACCGACAAGACATTTTCTGTTAGCTGACTGTCTCTGGTTCTCTGTCAGGCTGCCCAAGATTACATTTCTCTGGAGTACCACCTGTGGCAGCAATACAAAGAGTTTTTGCACGTTTCATTGTACTGACCCACAATTGTGTGCTGTGGCTGTTGGGTGTCTGAGGGAGTGAGCTGGCAGTGCCACATGAAGGACTCTGCTCGCTCCTGTGGGGCAGAGAGTATGTGTGCTAATGTTCAGTTCTTTTTTCTGTGTCAGTAACATAGATAATCACATGTGTCCAGAGCTAGTCCACAAGGCAGAGATATGAGGTGGAAGCCCTGAATGGTTTTGTGTTGTTACTTGAATTCCACTTGGTCAGGCATAGCTTTTTTGCAGCAAGAATTCAAGTGCTATGATCGTTATGCAGGTCACCCACTTATCTGAGAGGTGCCTGTTTTGGTTTCTCCAGACTCCTTAAGCATTCCCTTCTTGCCCTCAGAACCTGGCCTTGCCCCTTTCCTGACCAAAGTCAACCTGATCTTTCCCCTGCATTTGCTTCCCTGTTGCCAGAAACAGTTTTTGATGAGCTCTTTGCAGACAGGGTTTGTTGAAATCAGCTTCTCTATTGGGAGACTGCTCATATGCAGCAATTCTTAGTCTCTGCTCTGGGATTTAATTCCTTTAGGATTTGTGTATGTGAGGCCTATGTATGTGAGTTAGATGTATTCTGGAAGTGAAGCACACATGGATGGTGCCACTGGGTGAAACCATACCTTGTGCTTGCACCCTGTAATGCTCTCTTTGTGTCTTTGCAGTGTCAGACATCATTCAGCATAGCAGACTTGAGTTCAGACCCTGAGCTATCCTGACAAACATTGAATCACAGAATGGTTTACATTGGAAGGCACCTCCAGTTCCAGGCCCCTGCCATAGGCAGGAACACTTTCCACTAGGACAGGTTGCTCAAGGCCTCATCCAGCCTGGTGCTGAACAACTCCAGGGAGGTTGTGGAGTACAGAAGCACGGAATGTGATCAGATCACATTCTGTGCTTCTGTGCTCCACAACCTCCCTGGGCAACCTATGCCAGTGTCTCACCACCCTCACTGAAAGAATTTCTTCCTAACATCCAGTTTCAATCTCCCCTCTGCCAGTTTAAACCCATTCCTCCTCATCCTGTCATTGCAAGACCTTGTCAGTAGTCCGTCCCCAGCCCTCCTGTAGCCCCCTTCAGATCCTGGAAGGCCACTCCTGGAAGCCTTCTCTTCTGCAGGCTGCAGAGCCCCAACTCTCTCAGCCTGTCCTTATAGCAGAGCTGCTGCAGCCCTCTGGGCATCTTGGTGGCCTCCTCTGTACTGGCTCCAACAGTTCCATGTCCTTCTTGTGTTGGGGGCTCCAGAACTGCACACAGGACTCCAGGTGGGGTCTCAGGAGAGCAGAGTAGGGGCAGAATCAGAAGCAGCATAACAGAAGCAATATAAACCTTAAAATAGAGATTTCCAATTTTATCAGGTGTTAATTTTTACCTTTCTTTGAGTTTGTAGTGTTCGTTTTACAAAGATTTGTTTCTTAATGATGAGGAAAAGTCACCTCTACCACAATGCCATTGGAGTGTTTTTCATGAAGACTGCAGGTGAAATTTAACATTAAGGTGTTCCCACTCCCCAGCCCATGAATTTTGAAGCCCCCTTTCATTCTTTTCATCTGTTCTAGACAGAAGCTTTAGTTTGCTAGCAGTGATTGCTAACCATCTGGGAAAGAGAAAGGTAGCTGGAGACAAAGAAAGTGCTATGGAGCTGAGAGTTTGATGTCAAACCTTGATGTCACAGGGTCAAGACCTTCATGAAATCCAGCAAAAGCAGCAAAAGAAGGTAAGAATAAGAAAGAAGGAAGATGACCATTGAACTAACACACCTGGGAAAGGGCAGGATTAGCTCTAGGCTCAAACTAGTTCAGGACATTGAATGCTGAAGACGTAATCATTATAGCAAAATCAAAAGTCAGTGCATTGTTTTGATCTTAGAAGCTAAATCACCTGGCCAGCTGTGCATCACAAACAGGTAACGTGGGTAGCTTTTACTCCTGGAGCTACGGGCTTCCAATTTATGTTATGATTGACAAGCATTAATCATTCTGCTTTTCTGCACAAGCTGTGTTATCTCTGAACTGGTTCTTGCTGATGGAATTTTTTCCCAATTACCACTTTAAAGAATGAGTGTGCCACATTTAGATTTCATTAGGAGGAGAGAGAGTGTTATAATAGCTGAAGTTTTTGGTGGCCTTGGAGAAGGCCGAGTGACCTTAAGGCTTTTTGTGTAGTTGACTGATTTACAACATGGGAAAAAGCAAATGACTTGTGCTGCCCATCAGAACTGGGGTTTGGTAGCAGGAGCCTGGTACTGTGTTTTCATCTAACTTATGTGGGTAAGAATGGCCTAAACTCGAGATATATTCTGATATGTATTGGGGTAGGGAATTTTTATTCTTCCCTTACATATAATACAACTCATACCAAAAGCAATGTTAAGGTATGAGACAGCATAGATGAATGTCATCTGTGGGTCACTCTTCAGGGGATAATCATAGAATCAGAGACTTATAATGAGAGTTTTACCTGTATTTGAGATGGAGCAGAGCAGCAGGTGGTATATCCATATCTGCCATGTCAGTGGTTAACAGCTGCTCTGGGTGGCTATCAGCTGTGGAATATTAAATGTTGTAGTTAATGATGGCAGTCAGGGCTACAGTAGACAGATGTCTGTTATTAAGTTGTTCGCTGATTAAAACCACTTACAACAAAATACACTAATGTAAGGGAGTAGGGTACCTAATTCCTGCTGAGATGTATATAAATGATCATCTGAAGCCTGTGTGCAGT
>VWYK01067570.1:5477-112687 GCA_013399775.1 Semnornis frantzii
GGACATTGTGCCCTTGATCACCACTCTCTGGGTGCCACCATCCAGCCAGTTCCTTACCCAGCAGTGCTCCACACATCCAGTCCATGTTTTTCCAGTTTGGTCACCAGGATGCCATGTGGGACAGAGTCAAATGCCTTACTCAGGTCCAGGTAGATGTCATCAGTTGCCCTTCCCTTGTCCACTGTCACTGTGACTTCATCATAAAAAGTCACCAAGTTTGTCAGGCAAGATCTGGCCTTGGTGCAGCTATTGCTGGGTACCACCAATCCCCTCTGCTTTGTTTTCCATTTGCCTTAGCAGAGCTTTCAGCAGGATCTGCTCCATGATCTTGCCAGGCACAGAGGTGAGACTGACTGCTCTGTAGTTCCCAGGGTCATCCTTTTTTCCCTTCTTGAAGATGAGTGTTCTGTTTGCCCTTCTCCAGCCAGCAGGAACTTCATCACTCTGCTGTCACCTTTCAAATGTCCTTTGCAAGCCAACACGGAAGGGCTCTTTTCTCCCTTGTACCTGAGGTGCAGCTGGCAGGTCTTACTTTGAGGGCACCTGGCTCTGCAGATGAAATTCAACAGGTTAACCACCTCATGTGCCCCAAGAAGAGCTCTCAGCAGGACCTACTAGATGATAGGCATCACCACCTCTGTATTGCTGCCACAGCACTGGCCTAGGAGTTCGAGGTGCCCTCAGAGGGCTCAGAACACACATGCCAGGTGTCCCTCCCCTTTCCTTCTCCCCTAGTCCTTCTGCTGCAAGGCAGTTGTTCTCCAGGCTGCCCTGTGCAGATGACACCACGTAAAGTGTCACACATGAAGAACTATACCAAGGGCAGCAGATAATTAAAGCATTTCAATGGTACCATTAGGAGCCTGAGCAATAATCTCCCGTGGGGAGCGCCGAAACTCAGCTGGTCCCATTCATTTCTGAGGAGTGATCATTAGAGGAGGTCTTCTGCAGTGCTACAAGAAAAGCTGAGTCCTAACCTCAGGCAGAAGCGGCAATAGTACAGCAGCCACTCACCAGCCACCCAATCCTGCTCTCAGGGAAATTCTCATCATTCAACACAGCCTCTCCAGGGACAGCCTGTGTGCATGTCCCCTTTTCCCTGCACAGTGCTTTGCCAGGAAGACTCAGGTTTACTGCTTCATGATGGCAGTTGCTAGGTCAAATTCCTTGCTTTTCTTCTAGATCTCATTTCTTAAGTATTCAAAACAGACTGGCTTGAAACCTGTCAAGTTGTTCCCTGACCTCCTGCACTTGACCACTGCCCACTCTGCGTCCCAGTCAATGACAGCTTCCTTGGGGTTAGCTTTTCACGCCATTTAGTGTAGGCATCATCCAATCTTTTGGAACTATAAATTGATTTGAGCCTGTTCTCCCAATCTATAGGTCACTAAAATAAAGCCAATGTTTTTCTTCCCTAGCAATGAGCATGTACAAGCGTTACTTAGTCTGCCAGAGTCGCTCTGCCAGCTATGGATTCTCCTATAACTTGGGGAAGCTCTAACAGCAGCTGAGCAGAAAAATGAACCCACATCATTGTGCATATAAATAAGTCAACACTTCTGTTATGACCCAGAGCTGCGCCTTGTCCCTAATGGGATGGACATTGTACATCCCACAGGTCTTTCAGATGCTGTTGAGCAGAACAGAGAGGGCACAGTTATAAGTACTGGCAGAGGAAATCAGGCAGACTCCGACCATGCTCCTACAAACATTGGCCTGTGCCCCGGTGTGCGCTCCGAGCGGGGACCGCAGACAGGAGTTGTCAGTTGCTGCGATCCATACCTGTCACCCACAACCCCAGGCAAGAGTTAAGAAATGCCCCTGGGATCAGGATGGGAAGCTGGTGGTGCTTCTTTCAAAAGCAAGCTGTAGATCGCAGGCTGAGGGAGGTTGCTTTCCTTTTAGTCTCCTGACTGTGCAAGCCAAGTCCAGAGGTCTGTGCTGCGGACATGGCTGAGGAACCAGCTCAAGCGCTTAGGGGAGGCAAGGACGAGGAATTATTTTCTGTTCCATCAGAACCTTATATTCACTCACATCACACTATAAACAATGAGAATCTTGTGCCTCAAGGTTGAAGGAGGAGTCATTTGTTTTAATATTTAGAGATGGAAGCAACTGCTGCAGCTGTGAGTGTCCCAATTTATGACCATAGTGATCAGTTTAACTTCCTTTCCCATGTGCTTTTGCTAGCTGAAGCAGAAGTATTGTATAGCACTGATGATTAGAAGACATGAGACAAAAAACCCAAACTTTCAATTAAATTTCTGTGCAGTTATGGATTATGATTACTGTGAAATCCCCTCGTTAATAGAATAGCTTCTCTGCATTGAACCTGTGCCATCAGTCTTCAGATGAGACAGAACAAATCCCCTTCAGCTCACCACAGTGCTTGTGAAGGTGCCAGATTGTGCATCTTCTTTCTAACTTTAGTCATTTTAATCTAAAAATACTCTTGCTAATCCCTATTTTGTACTTTTATTGGTTGCTTTTGACACTCAATTGTGGTGCTTTAAGGATTAAAGGATAAGTGTTTTTTTTTCCATATGGAAACCACAGAAATTACCCAACTGCCTTTGTACAATACCAAGGAGATAAAAACGCCAGAAGAAAATTGTTTCCTAAGTCAGCGTTTGATGAGCTTCACCCCAAAGTCCTTCAGTTTTGATCTCTAATCACCAGACTGATATGTGATATGTGTTAGCCTTCTGATGTTCTTCACTCACTGCCAACTGACTCCACAGAGAGGTTTCTGAGCTCTCTCTACCTGCTCAGGGCCTCATTCTGTTCTCAGCTGCTTCACTTGGTTCATCCATTAGTAGTTTGCACCAGTTTAAACCAACCAGACTTGCTGCAATTGTTTTTTAAAGTACATCAGATGAGCCTGAAGGAAAAATACCACCAGTATCAAAGCCAGCATGGAGTTTCATATCTAAAGGGAGATTATTCCCTTCAAGAAATGCATTCCCATTTCAGAAACCAAGAACTATCTCCACCTCCTGAATCCATAACACAAGGATCCTGCATTTTAAAGCATTAGCTGATAGGACCAAAAGTTCCTTAGTTTTGCTGCCATTGCAACAGAGAAGAAAGCCCAAGGAGTTGCAATCTGCCCAGGCTTCCCTGGGCACATCTCGGGTTTGTTTAAGATATCTGTTACTTCTCTGTCAGATCTATTAAATCAGGGCAGTGCAGCATTGTTGGTCCTGCTCTTGGCACAAAGGAAATGAAAATATCCTAGTGGGGGATGTGGTGTTGCTACTGCAAGCTGCAATATTAGCTCTCATCAGATGCTGTTGGTATTTCCCTGGACTGGTTTCATCGCTCACAGCCACAGACACCCATCTGTTCGCCCTTTCCTTAGCAGGCTGGAGAGGTTGGTGTCATCACAGGAGATTTATTTCTTTCCTATTAGTAAATCAGCAATTCTAGTGGACGAAGCACTGCCACATCCATCACTGATAAAACATTGTTTGTTCAGAGCCAGCTCTTTCTGCCTCTCCTGGTTTAGGGTTCTGAAGATCAAGGGAGAGGGTTCTGTTATGGTCTCTGTAATCAAGCTCTGCTTTCCCATCCTGAGCACTGATGCTAGCTCTGCTGCCACAGCAGCTGATGTGCAGCCCTGCAGATGCCTGGCAGCAGCTGTGCTTTGGCGTCTGCTATGTCTGTCTGCTCTGCATTTCACACTGTTCCACTACCTGCACCCTGCTCCTGAATTCACTTTGATTTTACATCAGAGAGACCTCTGTGACCTTCTCATTTGCAGCACTGTCAGATCAACATCAAGGTGTGGATATAAAAGCAGCACAGAATCTGTTGAGTTAAGAGAATGTGTGCTTGAATACTTTGGGTTCAGTCTGGCACCAGAGGAGCAGATTAGTCTGAAGTTTTACATTACTACCTTTTCCCTTTAAACTCACTGCTGTCATTATTAGCAGGCATTGTTGATCACTGTCCATGAAAAATAAGTAGCCCCAGTAAGAGCTTTGGTTACCAACCCAGGGTTTCAGCTTGGAGCTAACTGCAGTAGTAGGGACCCCTTACTGCCTGGAACCAATCAAATGATTTTGCTCTAAGAGATGACTGAAGAACATAATGGACTCCTTTCATCCCTTATCTAGCAGAATTGATGAATTTGCATTAAAAGGAACAAGACCCAGACTTCATTCTCACTTACACCACTGTACATCATAAGTGACTCCATAAATGAAGAGCATTACCCTGATGGAGCGAGCTGAGCACTGTTCCTGGCAAACAGCTCCAGACCAGTAAGGGCAGGCAGATTCCACACACGGCTGTTATGTTCCCAGCCTCCCTGTGCCAGCAGGTGCAGATCAAGTGCAGACACCTTCAGGAGTCAGAGGGTGCTTGCCAAGGCCTAACTCATCAGTCTGGACTCGGTTTATGCAGCGAGTCACGAGCCTTCCTCTGGGGCAGGGGATTTTGCTGCTGCAGCCATCAGGTGTGAAGCTGTCCAAGATCCTTGTGAAGAAGCGCAACAGAAATGCCAGACATAGTAAATATTACTCCTGCTTGCCTCTGTGTGGTAACAGCTCTCAGCTCTTCTTGCAGACTCTGGGACCAGAGAGCATTCATCTTGATCTATGGCTTCCAGCCCCCACCTCTAACTCAGGTCATCAAAAGTCTGTCCACAACTCATCTATGGCATTTAGGGCAGAAGGTGCCAAACCCTTCCATAAACTATGTTTCAGTGCCTCTAGTTTGTGTATTTCAGGACAAAATGTCCATTTTCTCAGCCTGGGCAGTTATGATGCAGTGCTGTCTCCTTCAAGGGGCTGGTGACAAAATGGCAGCTGAAGTGGTGTTAGAAATGCCACGAGGGCATTCTAAATAAACCTGGTCTCACAAGCAACACGGTTTTGCAAATGGCACCCCAGCAATCTTCACCTGGGGCCAGGATCAGCCTGGCATTTGGGACATCAGTTGTGACCCTCTCCTGCCCTCTGACTGTGTAATTGCCACTGAAAATCCACTCCTGTCCTCCTCAAGAGAGAGAGGGAGCCTGAGAGCCTTCCTGATGGCTTCCTCCTCCTTAGGGACGCCTAATAAAATATCAACTGTTTTCAGACAAGTGCCAGCAGACGCCTGTGTGGTTTATGCTGTGACCCAAACGTAACTAAAGCAGGCAAGGTAGGAAGAGTATGTTTAGATAATTTAAAAGATAAACTGCCTGCAGCTTTGCCCATCCATTTCCCCTGTCAATCCAGAGTTTAAGTGCTTCCAATACAGATGATGCATTTAGCTCAGCAATAGAGGACCAATGAAGCCCAGGCCATAAAACCACTAGGGAAGAGGACTCTTGCTATATGCCATGAATAATATTTACATTCAATCAGGACACCGAGCACAGATTACACTTCTCTCCCACCTAGAACGTGCCACCTCTTGCTTAAGCAATCATTGTGCCATCAAAACTTCTAAGTGATAATAACAACTCAGCCTCCAACAAATGCTCTGTGGAGGACACAGGCCCTGTAAGGTTTTTTTATGTTGACAGGACAGAGAGCAAGATTGTCTCCTCTGAAAGTTTCCCAGCTCGTTTCATCACCTAGCTGTAACAGCATATGGCTTTTAGAGAGAGCCAACCCAGCTCCCACACATTGGAGGAGATTGCTGTTTTGTTAGAGCCACTTAGAAGCCCTTTAAAACTGTGTGTAACTCATACTGGCCCAGTACCATGGGCACATTAAAGTCAGGGGGAAGGTTTGCTGCTAACTGCAAGTCAAAGGGAAAGGATTTATGAGCAAAGCATGGCACAGTACAGGGAGGGAAAAACAAACTCACCCCTGCCCAGGGCAGATCCCAGGCTGGTTCTTTGACACCTTGCTGTTGTCAACGAACAGGTGTCTGCAGATGGAGTGGCACTGGTGGCACTTGCAGGATAAGGTGACATTTGTCACCAAATCAGGTGGAATTCGCCCCCAAAATCCCATGTCACTTCTCCAGAGTTAGCTCACTGCTGAAGGGACACAGCTGCCAGGAGGCAGCTGATCCTCTGGGGTGCAGGAGACAATGATCCCTCCTACTGATAACTCATGAGATTAAGAACTTCACAGAATCATGGAATAGCCCACACAGGAAAAGGCCTCACAAGGTCTTCTGCCCCAGCCTTTGATTTCTCAAATTTACCTTGACAAGGTGCAAAAGCCTTTGTTTCTGTAGGACATGGGGGTACAACCACATAGTGGAGAGCATTACCACAGCTCTCTGGTCTGTCAGTGGTGGAACAGATGATGAATCTCTTAGCAGGAACTGTTATTTTTTAGTAATCTATGAGTTTCTCCATCCAGTGCTGACAGGATTACAGAATATTGTCTTCGAAACCTAGAATCAAGATATTAATTTATGACATTTTCAGTTCTCCTTGAGCTAATGCAATACCTCCCAGGAGATGTAATTCTTCAGCCTTCTTCCTCCCTTCTCTCCCAAATGCCTCTGCTCAGTTTGTAACTTCCCCTTTACACTTGAATGAAAAAACAAAACCAACCCAAAAGGGACCTGTTACCTGTTTATGTCACACTATTGAATCTCTGTCTGACCTTGGCTTGCTCCAAAGTTCTTGCTGAGTTCAAAACAGTAATTCCCTCAATACCTCCTCAGAGTCCAGAAGAGGAAGACATTGAACAGCAGCCTGTTGCCAGTTAAGTGCCACTGTCAGCTGGCTCTGCTTGCTCATTCTAGAACACTACAAACACCAAGGTGAGCCTCACGGCAGCAGCGTCCCCAGCGTGCCACCAGACCGCCGAGAGGGCAGCAGTCAGCTCTGGCAGCAGTTGGTGAGCCCCGCACGGCAGCGAGCTGCGTCTGGCCATAGCCGCCGAGGAGCTGCGGCACCAGCAGCCTGCGCTGCCCAGGAGCCTCCGGCGCTCCAGCCTGCGACGCTGCTGGCATCCACCGCAGCCCCCTTAGCTGAACCAGGTACAAAGCACAGAGATGAGCGCTCTGGCGGGGGCACCTTCTGGAAACTGACTGCCAGCATTCCTTGCTTTGTCTTCTCTCTGTTAGAAAGAGCTCCGGGGAGCTGTCAGTACAAACGGCTGGAACTCTGAAGCATTCCCTACAAGCACGATTTGACTGAGGCACTTCTGTCTGCTCCCATGGCATCCAAGCACATTCAGCACTGGTCTCTAGCAGGGCACAGCTCTCTTGTTTCACGCCTTTCATATGTAAAGTAACTCACTCTGTGTTTACTAAAGCCCCAAACAACATATATAGTTTTTGTCCATTTACTTCAAGCAAGTAAAAGCAGCATTTCAGCAAAACATTCAGACCTCAGCTGTTCTGGCTTTGAAGCAATATTATGGATTTTCTTTTGGAGAAATGTTATGAACTTTCTTCATCATCTCTTATTACAGCTCCGAAGGATTCTACAGAGGTGTTTCAGAGCATGAGGCAGGGATGCTTTGGAGATGATCTGTCTTGATTTAGCCTGTCTTGTATGCATCTATCAACCTGGTTGAGCCATCAGAGGTTCTGAAGGCCCACGAGGCATCAGCAGGTAAGGACACAGCTTCTATTAATTTTTCCATCCCTCGCAGTGCTGAGAAGTAAAATACACTGCCAGCACCTGAGCAGAAAGTAGCATTTGGAATTACGGGCTCCATCTTAATACCATCCTTGTAGCTGCTGAAATAATGCAGCTGCAGGCTCAAATAATTGGAGGAGGTAGGACACAAAGAACAGAGGTAAAAGTTCAGACCCGAAAGACGGACAAGGCACAACAAAACAGCTCCAAGGTGGGTAGGGGTGATCCATGGTGTTCTGAAACACAGATGCTTCTCCCCTGCTTCCTGTTCTGTTAGATGGATGTTCAGAGAAAAGCACAGGAAGAGCACTTCTGAAAACTGCAGCGGAGAACAGGGTTAGACCCAAGGAACATAAAGAGCACAGAGAGAGATCTAGGAACAAAGCAGAAGAGGAGCCAGGGCCTGTGCCAGGGGTGAAAGCACATCAAACAGCTTGAGTTTTTCCAACCCCTGGGAGAGAACTTTTCAATTAAATCTTGAAATGAACTGGAAGGCAGGAGAGGTGCTTGAGCAAACACTGCCTGTTTGTGAAAACAGAGCTGGTTTGTAAACCTCCATACACAGAGCCCAAGAAAGGCGACCAATAACAAAAGTATCAGTAGGGGCAAAAGCAAACCCTGCGTGGGGAGCAGGCTCAGATCTCTGCCATCAGCAACTCTTACATCACTCTCAAACACCCTGTCTCTGGTGACCCTGATGGCGAAATTTCTATTGAAAACTTTCAGAAAGCATCAGGAAAGTTAAAACAAACCAAACAAACAAACCAGCCAAGCAAGTCTGCAAAGTGCACAAACACCTTCTTTCCCCCAAAGCTCCATGTCTCTGTACAGCTCTCACTGTGTTCCTTGCCTTCTTGCACTGCTCTTCCGCATTCCCTCTGTGAGGTGCCTTGTCCCAAGAAGCCACCAGATGCCTCCTTGGGCTGCAGATCCACAAATCCAATGTGGCAGTGTCATGTGTTAGGAGATGTCCCACGTCCAGAGCTGTTTGGTTACTTCCAGACTGCAGTGAGACTCTAGAAACTCAGTCTGTAGGCTGTTTGTTGTCTACGCAGGGCACCTGAAGAGGAGCTGGGCTGGATTTTACTCAAATAGGATGCCAAATTCAAGGGACTTTCAAAATAAGTCCATTAAATGTTCATAAGAATGTTTGGATTTTTCACTGAAAAATGTGTCCCAGACTTGGCCCCTGGAGGCTCAAACTGTGCAGAAGAAGTGTGCAGTATTTGTCTGTCTGATATTGTCTCGGTGCCAAACAATAGCTTCATGTCTTTGCCTTGGCTTCCAACAGGTCACTGCTGCACAGGTCTAATAGCTGAGGTCACAAAGAATGATTTTGCCAGCAAACCTCTTTAAATATGTCTTTGTTTCTTCTTGACTGAGAGGTTTGATGGTTGGCAGCTTTGCCCTCCAAGCAGTAATTTATTTTTCTTCCCTTCCTGGCTGTTGTCTTGGTGTTTGTTGTAAATAGCTATCCTGTTAGTGTAAGTGATAGCATATGGCAGGCTCCCTCCCACTGCCCTGGTAGCAGATCTTTTCAGCAGCACCAACTCCAGCTTTCCTCTAGTGGGATGTGTCCCTGCCTATGGCAGGGGTTGGAACTAGATGATCTTTGAGGTCCCTTCCAACCTTACCATTCTATGATTCTATGATTTCTCCTTCTGAAAGAAAGCTTTCTTCTTCAGGATCTTGAGTGGTAGGAACAGAATATCTAGCAGGATCACAGCTCTGGATTTCAGCAGGGCCAACTTTGGCCTCTTCAAGCAATTACTAAGGGAAATAGCATGGGACGGAGTATGCCCATGGCAAGGAGGGGCAAAGGGCCCACGACAGTTGGTTCATGTTCAAGAAATACTTCTTCCAAGCTCAGGATCAGAACATCCCAGTGAGTAGGGGATCAAGAAGGGGAGTCGAGAGACCTGCACAGTTAAGGAGGGAGCTGCTGAACATAATCAAGCAGAAGAAGAAGGTCCACAGATGGAGGCAGAAGGGACTGGCAACCTGGGAGGAGTACAAGATGGCTGCCAGAAGATGTAGGGAGGCTGCTAGGAAGGCTAAGGCCTCCTTGGCATTCAATCTGGCAAGGCAGGCCAAAGACAGCAGAAAGGGCTTCTTCAAATCTATTGCAGGCAGAACCAAGACCAGAGGCAATGCAGGCCCCTGCTGAACAGGATGGGTGCCTGGTGATGGAGGGTGTGGGCAAGGCAGAGCTGCTGAGTGCCTTCTTTGTCTCCTTCCAGGAGCCCCATGCCCCTGAGGCCATGGAGGCAGACAAGGTTAAGGAGGAGGCTTCCCTGGTTGATGGGGACTGGGGTAGTGAGGACTGGGTTAGAGAACAGTTAAGTAAACTGAACAGCCATAAGTCCATGGCTCCTGATGGGATGCACCTGTGAGTGCTAAAGGAGCTGGCAGAGGTCATTGCCAGAGCACTCTCCATCATCTTTGGTAAGTCATGGTGGGCAGGAGAGGTGTCTGGGGATTGGAGGAGGGCAAACATCTCTCCAAACTTCAAAAAGAGTAAGAAAGAGGACCCAGGTAACTCCAGACCTGTCAGCCTCACCTCCCTCCTTGGAAAGATAACAGAGCAGCTTATCCTCATTGCTGTGCTTAGCCTTATGAAGGACAAGAAGGTCACAGGGAGCAGTCAGCATGGCCTGACAAAGGGGCAGTCATATCTGACCAACCTGATAACCTTCTGTGATGCTGTAACCAGGTGGACAGATGATGGAAGAGGAGTGGACGTGCTTTGCCTTGATTTCAGTAAAGCATTTAGCACTGTCTGCCACAGCATCCTCATAGCTAAACTGAGGTATGGTCGGGGTGATGGAGTAGTGAGGATTGGGAACTGGTTAAAGGAAAGAAGTCAGAGAGGTGGGACAGTTTAGCTGGAGGCCTGCAACTAGTGGAGTTCCTCAGGGGTTGGTACTGGGACCAGTGTATTCATCAATGACCTGGATGAGGGCACAGAGTGCACTGTCAGCAAGTTTGCTGATGACACCAAGCTGGGTGTAGTGGCTGCCACACTAGAGAGCTGTGCTGCCATTCAGAGAGACTGAGACAGGCTGAGAGCTGGGCAGGGAGAAACTGAGTGAAGTTCAACAGGGGCAAGTGTAGAGTCTGGCACCTGGGAAAGAACAACCCCAGGGATCAGGATAGGTTGGGGACTGACCTGCTGGAGAGCAGTGAAGGGGAGAGGGACTTGGGAGTACTGGAGGATGGCAGGATGGCCATGAGCCAGCAGGGTGCTCTGGTGGCCAGGAGGGACAATGCCATCCCGGGGTGCATTAGAAGGGCTGCCCCTTCTAATCCTGCCCCTCTACTCTGCCCTGGAGAGGTGTCATCTGGGGTACTGTGCCCAGCTCAAGAAGGACAGGAGCCGCTTGAAAGCATCCAGCACAGAGCCAGAAAAATGATGAAAGAAGTTGAACATCTTCCTTATGAGGGGAATCTGAGGGAGCTGGGGCTGTGCTGCTGGGAGAGGAGGAGACTAAGGAGTGACCTCATTCATGTTTATAGACATGTAAGGGGTGAGTGCCAGGAGGCTGGAGCCAGGCTCTGCTGGGTGATGCCCAGTGACAGGACAAGGGGCAGTGGGTGGAAGCTGAGGCATAGGAGGTTGCATGTAAATATGAGGAGGAATTTTTTTCCCTGTGATGGTGACAGAGCACTGAAACAGGCTGCCCAGGGGGGTTGTGGAGTCTCCCTCTCTGGAGATATTAAAGATCCATCTGGATGTGTTCCTGTGTGATCTGCTCTGAGTGATTCTGCTCTGGCAGGGGGGCTGGGCCAGATGAGCTTTGGAGGCCCCTTCCAGCCCCTGACACCCTATGATTCTATGCTAACACCTTTTGCATTTCAAGGTTTGACCTAAAATCCCTAGAATTAACATGATCCTCTTCAGAAGCACCCTGAGCTCCACACTTCAGTTCCTATTTACATTGACAGGATATGCCAACCTCAAGGAGTCTTTAAAGTGAATTTGTTTCTACAGAGGTGATCCTGGGAGTGCGCTCTCTGTAAAAGCTGGAAAGTCAAAGCTGCACCTCACTGAGAGGACCCAAGGAATTGCTTTCTCTTGTGACTCGAGATCACCACTGGTGAGAGGGAAGTGCAGCCAGCATCTGAGCATGGGGAAGTTCTGGATGCTTAAAGGGAAGGAAGAGAGAAGCAGAGTTGTATTTCTAAACATTTGGGAAAGGGAAGACATTAGGATGTGCTTGGGTGGCTAAACAGAAAGTGTAAGATTTAAACACTGTGACTGGAGAAGGAAGTTACACCAGAACTTAATCAAATCAAACAGCAGATGAAGAGCTGACAGAAGCCAGAACTTCCCCAGAGCTCCCAGCTGACAGCTGCTCCATTTCCTCTCCTCAGCAAGCAAACACAGACAAAAGCACGAGTGTGGGGATGTGCAGAGAGAAATGGGACAGCCCTTGCTCCTCCAGGAACAACCAGTGCAGCTTCCCTGTTCTCTCTGGACCTTTCCAAGAGATTTCTGTGCTGGTCTCCATTTCAGACCTTAATGGTGCCCCACAAAGGGAAACATGTCAGAAGGGCATTTCTTCTGCATGAGCGCTGTGCTGGGCAGCCTATGCCACCAAACGCTAACCGCACTAAAGCCACACAAGCCCTGCATGCATTCAGCCCTGTTCAGAGTGAGCCCTTCAACTAGCCACAGAACTCTGAAGCAGTTGTAACCCCAGCAGCACTAAATGCCCCCAGGATCCTCTGAACGGGCAGGCAGCCACCAAACCGTGAAACCACACCAGCCAAAACCCAAAGTAGACACCAGGAACTCAGAAGAGAGGAAAGACAGCAGAAGTCTGTCCTGTCTTCCTGTCACCCTGGCTTCAAGGGGCTGCCCAGTGCCTGCTCTGCTTGGGAGCTGCTGTTCTCACTGGCCTGTGCAGTCATTTTACTGCCTGCAGAAGGAGCAGGATCCTTTCCAGCTACAGATGCCTACTTCACTAAAAGGCAGTTCAAGTGGCAGAAGAAATCAGATTACCAGGCTTTAGGAATGCCATGGTGGCAATGGCAAGCATGAACCAGACCGGTTATGATGGCTCTGATTTGAGAGTTTAGTGCAAGTGGCACAAAGGAGCTGAGACTGCCTGAGCAGAAGGCTGGAGAGGGTCTTGTGGAGGAGAACTCCAGCACCACATATATGGAAGGTGTCCTGGTGTTGGGTTGGGTAAGAGACCTTAAACTTCTGACTTGGAAAGTGCTCTCTTGTTCTAATCCTCCCCAGAGAGGAAGACAACAGAGGAATCTGTCCTCATGGCCCTCATCAATCCCAGCACTGTGCTTACAGTGCTGTAACTCCTTCGACAGCAGTGCAGCTCCTGCCAGGCTCAGCTGGAGCAAAGCAGCAGCTTCTCAATCTTTTACCCACCTCAGTGAAAAATAACCTGATTGGCTCCACTGGTGCCCATTTCCTGACAGCACAGACAGTGACAGTGTGGTTTTGTGCTGCCACATAACCCCGAGCACCCTGCTTGGCACCTGAGTGCTGCTCCCATTCAGCCCGACCTGCAGTCAGAGGCAGCACAGAGGAAGCCAGACACACACCATCACAGGGCTGCCTTGATAATGCCTTCTACATTTGAAGATATTGATCAGCTGGAGGGAAAATAAATTGAAGTAATACAGGATTTGAGAAAGCTGCTGACTACAGGCAACCCCCTCTGCAGGCTTTGGGGACACTTCTTTGTTTTAGCTTATTTATATATCTGGAAAACTGCAGAAAGACATTTTCAGGTACTCCAGAAGAAAACTCCCTTCTGTGCAGTTTGCTTGAGATTAGAACACAAGCACTGAGTACAGATGCCAAGGGGGCACTGCCAAGGGGGTACTGGGGGAGGCACATGTGAATGGCACCAGCACCTTGTGAAGTTTAGTGGTCTCCAGAGAGTGCATGAGGCACCTGGGTGAGCACACATCCAAAGTGTGTTGCTGCTCTTCACTGGCAGTGTTACTGGAGATGAAAAAATTGCCTTATGGACACACTCCAACACTGTTCCCCCTTCCAACAAAGGCTGAAGCTTATTTGCAGGATGGGTTTATCACTTTTATCTTCTGATAAAGAAATGAAAGCCCTTTCTCAGGTAGTCAGTCTGATCCCCTCACTAAACTTTAGTTAGGAGAAAAACCCATTTAATTATGAGGTAGTGGAAGGAGCTCAGAGCTATAATCAGGGTTCATTTTGGAAATTTGTCAGAGGTCATTCAGCCCTTCACTGCCACTCCTGTTGATTCCTGCTCTGTGAAGTGAATTTTCTGAAGGCAGGTATGATCATCTATTACTGATCATTTCCCATGGGGTTATTTCTTTCATCTTTCTCTCATTAATTTAAAAAAAAACCCTGCCTCACTATTTCTCTTCTTCCTTTCTGTGTACCTCATCATTCAGCAGCCTTACTTTGGATGGTAACATCCAGGTGTTTACCTCCTGCTCTGCTAAACACCAGGCATTTACCCACTGGTGTGCACAGCTCAGTCCAGGAGCTCTGTCACACTCCAAAACACGATGCTGCAGGGCAGCACCCTCTCAGCAGCCACCAGCAAAATGACTGTTTAGCAGCTAGGGAAACACGGCTCTGGGTGCCAGGCTTGGCTTCACTCTAGTCAGTGCTCTAACCTTCGTTCTGACCTTTGCCAAGTATCTCTGTCTCTTCTCTTGCTAGCTGTGGCTAGTTTCTACATCAGCAGGAACTATAAGAAAGTGATTAATATTTATATCTAAAAGGAAGAGGTACATTCTGCATGGGGTTACCTCTAGAACCAAGTGAGGGGGTTTGTGCAGGATCCAATATATTCCATTTCCTATGGAGCGAGTATGCCAGAACCAGTTAAAAATAGCTTCTCCCATTCATTAGAGTCAGCAGATGGCCATTAATCTTCCAGAAAGTATTGATTCAAACTACTCTCCTCCACTTTCAAGGCTCTTCACAGACCACCTTCTCCCCATCTATCATCCCTCCTTACACCACTGAAAAGGTGGCTGGCTCTGTAACAAGGGGGTGACAGTTACAAACCAGTAGCCTCTCCTACGTGCTGCCCCTCACGTCTGGAGGAAGCCATACACAGCATTAAGGAAGCTTTTCCATTTGTCTCCTTTAAATGCCTTCCCAAAACTTCCCTTGCCACGAGGACCACAACAGTGCTGCGTAGTTAATCAACAGTGCGATGGGACCAGAGCCTCCCCAGGACACTGCCAAGGACCAGCTCCATATCAGCTCTGCCTCTGGTATATCTCTGTCCCAAGCTGCAGGGCCTCATCTTTCTCCTAGACTGCAGGAGCTTGAACAAAACCTCTTGTGCTATGGAGAGAGCACATTACTGCTACAGAGACAGTTCATGAGAGACAAATATTAGCTGAGGCAGTTAAGAACTGGAAGGTGCACCACAGAAAGGTGCAGTGCCAACACCTCATGGACTAGCCAAAATTGGCAAATCTGCATGGCAAATACAGCCCTGCAAGGCCAGGGCTGCACCTCAGAGAATGCCAGTGGGTCTCTATAGAGCCCATGGGCTCAGTGTTAAGCCCACCTAAAAATATTTCATCTAGCCCCTGAGCTGCCATCAGGTGGGTCTCAGTCCTGCTGCTCCCCACAGCAGGCTCCACCACATCCCCTCTATGGCGGCCTGCAGCACAGAAGAGAGATTCACTTTTACTTCTAGAGCTATGTTCTGCTGCTTGTTCATTAGCTAAACACTCCTTGTGGTTCCTTTGCCCTAGAGGCCAGCACACTCGGCTAACACATGCGCCTCCCTTCTCCCCTAGTTTCAAGATCTTCCCAAAGCCACATGCTTTTTGCTGGCAGAAATCTTCCACACATGCTCTTGCAGAAGATGCTCACTGGCAGTCATGGAGTAAACTCAGTCAGGAGTTCCTCTGCTGACAAGGGAGGCTCCTAAGTGCCTGGTTTGCACTCTGGCTGCCCTTTCCAAGGGTAAATCCCACAAACCCAAGGTATTCCTATGGTGCATTCCTAGAGCAGTACAAGACAGCCCCTCTCACCTGCATAAGTGTCAGAACAGCTACAAATGTTTCAGCTCAGTGAGCCAAGTGAACCCCATACTTTAGTAACACATAACCACTCCTACATGGACAGGCTGCAGAACGTCTCTGATACTTTGCCTGGGCTGCTACAAGTGGCACCTGCAGCACAGCACTTGGCGACATCTGAGACTAATGCTCTGAAGTGTGCAGTAGTGCTGTGAGCCCCCTTACAGCACGTCCTGACACCCTGCCTCTGCTCCAAGGCTGCTGTATCCACCAGAGGAGGAAACAGATTTTGTCTTTTCCCTCAGCTCCGTCTATTGCCAAGGTCTGGGCTTACAGCACTGAGAGCAGCTGCTGTCTTCCCTGAGTGCTCCAAGGCTGAACTTGTCCCTCCTATTCCACAACACACTTCAAGTTCACCAAAAACTCCACTGTGAGTGTCTCTGGTGTGCTTCCCGCCAAGAGACCTCACCCAGAAGACTGAAGGAAGGTAAGGATTTAAACAGAAGGATGCCAGACTCTGCTGGTTTGAGCTAATTGGAATATTTTAATAGAGAATGTTATACTATAGGCTGTGAAGGAAAACAATGGTGATGTGTACTTCACTCATAGGCTTGCTGTGATGTTTAGGAATAAGGAACCCAGAACAAAGAAGATAAGAGAGTCTCTTGAGCTGGCAGTAGGGGTCACGGGGGCGCAGCATCTTGGGCTAGCAGCTCTGGCTTCTCTCTGCTGAATAACTCCACTAACTGCTTTTCTTCTAATTCCCCCTGCCTCTGGCTGATTCTCCAAAACCTTGGCGTAAGGTGTAGGGGTGGGGAGAAGGTGGAAGGGTGGTTGGGAGATCCTCCTGGGGTCTCTGATTTCTGGGAGGGGAGTTGTATGTCTGTATTACCTTTACCTTGTATATTTCTGTAAATATTCCTGTATATTGTGTATATCTCTGCTTGCATATTGTGCTAAGCTGTAAATAGAGCTTCAGTCCTTAACTTCCAGCTGGCTGAGTTCTAGTCTGGGTCATTTTACAAGTGTGGGGTGGGGGCAGGGAACTCCCAAACCGTCACACAGACATGGCTTACTTCACCCAAGTTCACTCAATGGGGAGTGCCTGCTTACTGAAACTTTGGCTGAAAATGCAAAGCCTCTCCTGTAGAATACAGAAAATGCTTCATTGCCATTTTGGACCAATTAAGGGCCAGACTACTTCTGGGTTTTCAGTAGCCATGAAAGTTCAGAGACCAGTGGAAGACAAAGTCATGCTACTTTAGAAACATGGTCATGAAAAGGTAAAGTCAGCACAAGTGACACTTGATAGGCTCTGCCGAGTGCTCTTCCAGAGAAAGGCAACTCCAGCAGACCTGCTTCCTGCTCCACAGGTAAAACACAGCATTGCCTCGGCACCACAAAACCACCACTCAAACCAAACAACCTTCAAAAGAACAGGGAAGATGGAATAGACAGAAAGGACCACCTCAGGATGAACAGCTGGATGAAATAAGGGGGGAAAACCCCAAGTAGGTGACATGCATCTGTTCTGACATTTTTACACCCAAAAAGTTGTACCAATTCAGTCTAAAAGTCCTATGCCATATGGCTACCCACAACAGCTGTCTGGCAGTACACAGCAGAGACATGGGGACACTGCCCAGAACAGCCTCCCAGCAAGTTATGTGTGCCTTTGTGCTTTCCTGTCCCCTCAGCCCATCTCTTTCCCAGAGACCTCACCTCTTCACTCATCCCTTGTACAAAGCTCACTCTGGTTGTCCTTCCAGAGCTGGGGGACCAGGCCCGAAGGCAATATCTAAGATGCAGCTCAGTGCAGATACAGACCAGAATAAGGTCTGGCATTTTGTGTCCCGTTCATGCCTTAACAACCCCTAACACTGTATTTGTGTTTTGGACTGCAGAGGAGCACTCAGCTGACGCTTCACAGAATAAAACACTTTAGCACAGCCTGACCAGGCTTGGTGCCTGCCCTTGCACTGCCAGCATGCTCAGGGCAGGCAATCTCCTTAGCTTCTGTGCGCTGTGCTGGGTGTTTAATTCAGAGCTGGGCTGCATAAGAGCAGTTTGAATTGCATTAACGCAGCTTTAACCCTATGGTTTCCTTCCTCACCTATCTTGCACGCAGCAGCAAGGCTTCAGACCACAGCTTTCCCAAAGGAAAATCTGGCAACTTTCTGTCCTCTTGTCTTGGCCTCCTTGTGCTGCACATACCCAGACATCACTCAGACATTTAGGACACTGGATTCATGCATCTTTGAAAGACAATGAATAATGGAGAAGCATTGCATGAGACAAGGCAGACTGCACTGCTTCCACACAGCCTGTCCTGAGCTGGCTGCCTTTCAGATTTCTCAGGGGAACTGCAGGCAATGCCCTCACACCTCTGAGCCCTGCTTCAGTGGTGCACACCCAACACCTCCGTGGGAGCTGACTCACTGCTGAGCAGTTAAGGATCAACTGCCCTGGAAACCATTTGCTCTTGGGGCTCCCAAAGAGGCAGGAAACAACAGAACACCTGGTATTCCTGAGCACCCCACAGTGGCTGTACAGAAATAAAAGTCCATAATTCCATTTTAATGGAAAGGAAAAATAGAGTTTGGGGATGTTTCCCAAAAAGGCCTTTCCAAGAACACAATAATGGACTCCTCCATTTGCCCCTCCAGGCTTCAAATGCCAAGCATGCAGAGCTGGCATCAGGACTGACCGTTTGCAGCAACATGCTCCCCTGTACTGCTTCTTTTTACCATCCAAAACTACTTAGCAGGAAAACACTGCCATGGCTTGGTACAATTGGCAAGTGTTTATAAAGCAAAACCTTCCTTGGTGCAGGTGAAAGATGGAGGCTCTGGAAAAGCTCTGAGACGAGCAGCACGTTTCTGCCTTCCAGGTGAGCATTGCTCTGGCTCTCACGCTGCAGCCCTGTTCGGTTATCTCTCGCCATTCCCCGGTAACGGAATGGTTTGGACACCTCCCCATTAAGTGTCACGGTAAGAGCTAAGCGGTGCAATCCGCAGAGCGCCACGTTCCTGCCCGATAGCTCGGCGGCCCCTCACGACGTCCGATGGCCAGCGGGAAGTGCTCCGCCCCAACGGCCGCAGCGCCCCGGAGCACAGCAGCGGGAAACGGAGCAGAACGGCCTGAGAACTCGGGCACCCGCAGGCTCTATGCAGCCCCCTCCTGCAGCAGAGGCGAGCGCATCTCAGGCACGTCGAAAGCAGTGCCAGCTTTTCCCCAGGTCTGCCTCGCCCTGCCTCCAGGACGTTACCAACTCCGCCGATTGCCAGTCGCAAAGAAAGCCCTGCACGAGCAGGCGCAGTGCTTACCTGAGCCCAGGAGAAGGCGGCTGGCTCAGACGGGCAGCGCCCAGCAGACGGGCAGCGCCCAGCAGACGGGCAGCGCCCGCTCTGACAGCCCCGTGCCTGCTGCTGACTTCAGTGAGACTCAGTGCAGCCTCGCAGCGCCGCAGCTGCAGAGGACTCTGCAGAACAGCTCTGCTCTCTTTCCCCGTCTCTCCTTTTACCCCAGCCTGCTCCTTGCCCTAATAGCACAAAACCTCATGCACCTGAGCCTCTGGCCTGCTCCAACACCTGACAGCAGTACTTGAATTGCACAAGCTTTGGCAAAGCTTAACCCTAGATGCCCAGCTGGTCCTAAAGCAGATCCATTTCGCTCACCAGACCACCTCATTTAAAAAAATTCTTTTCTTCTCACAGCTGTACACTTCAAGTTTCAGCTGAACTGCAAACGTCTAATCCTTATAGCTCATCCAATCAGAACTAAATGTAGCTTAGTGACACCCTCGGCATGCCTAGGATGGATCTAAACTGTGTCCAGTTAGTTTCATGTTCCTGGGCATGGCAAATCCTGAGATGGTTTTAAGGCCGCCTTGAAAATGGCACAGTTAAAGCTGTATGGTGATAAGAAATGTAACTGCTGAAGTACCCAAAGACTAGATCTAATTCCACACATATTTCTTTGATTTGTGTCAAAAAAGGTCTGTTTTAAGGTACCTTCTTGGAGCTCGCCTCTCTACCTGCAGTCGAAGGGTGAAATGCACATGCAATGGCTTTGTCTGGCGTCTTGGTGATAAACACAGGAGGTGAAGAGGTCTTCAGCACAAGAACTTTATTCAAATTATGTGGTATCAGAAGAATTTATCCCTTATTTAGTTTTCCAATTAAGCAGCCCACTGCCAGGTATGAGCCAAAGTGTGGTATATTAGTTGTTTTTTTTTCTCTTGTACAACCCTTAAAAATGCTCTGTTTCAGATCTCTTTAGCTTCATCTTGTGTTTTCCTTGGAATAACCTTGCCTAGCTTCACATCCATTACAACAGACAAAGCTCTGGCAGTAAAGTGTGCCAAAGCACATCATTTTTCTCTGCATCCCCTTCCCAACTGCAAGGAAAGACATTTTTCATTGTCCTGTCAGGAGGGCTTTTTCCCAAAGGCGTGGGAGCCAGCTGACATGCACTGCTTGCTCTGGCTGCACACACCACCCCTAAGTGTCAGGGATTGTCTTCCACCTTCAGCAGCCTCCTGCAGCTGGCACACAAAACTACCATGTACTAGAGAGAGCTACAGACATGAGACGTCAGGTACCTGCCTCTGACATTAGGGGGTTAAACCTTCTGGTTCCCTGTGCAATAAAGACATTAGGCCCATACAGATCACATTTCAAAACCCAAGCAGTGCCTGTTCCAGGAGCTGCAGTGCTGCCAGCTGTGAGCAGCACACCTGCTTGTCCCCTCCCACAGACTGACCCTGCATGTTGCACGGTGTCAAGAAGTCATTCTCTAACTTGCTGCTTTGTTTGCAGACCTCACACTTACTTACTAAACATTGAAGTTGTTGCTTAGATGTTTGCCATTTTGCTGACAAATCCCCACACAACTCTTCTGTGCAGAAGAAAGACTTCACCTCTGCTTCAGGGTAACCTCTGGCAACTGCTAGGGCTTTCTGAACACCCATGAGCTCCATCTGTAGAGAGGAATGGGCCTTAATTTAGTTAAGCTTAAATGTATCTGATTTATTTAATGGGCTATTCTGTAAGATACTGAAAGACAAAGGGAAGAGAAGGAAAAAGATTGCTTTAAACTGTCACTCTGCTTTGCCATGAAAACTCTATCGGATTCCTTATTCCTCGCACACTGTCTTCCCAACTCAACTCATTTGCAATTCTAATACTACTTTGGTTTTTTTTTTCCTCAACAGTCAGGTACCTGCTGCACAGAAATCTGCAAGGCAGCTTTTACTTCCTAATGCCTGTTTTATCATCTACAGCAATAACAGATACATAAGGAGGCAAAGGGAGCCCAGCCAGTGGCTCTGTTGGTGGTGCATGAGCCCATATGTTGTGGGGACTGGCACAGAATGAATGGAGACTTTGCACACCTCCTCAGCTCCCCAGAAGTGCCATGGTGCTGTGCTCAAGTCAGACAAGGCAGAAAATAGCTACAATCCCATCTGCAGGTGATCCAGGCTGTGTGCAGTTTGCTTCCTTGGGATAGTGTTTGGTGAGGATACTAGAGCATAAGCAAACGATCTGTGCCAGTCAAAGGCGGGCACCAGAAATAAACAATGCAATTGCATTTGATTTCACATCCTAAGCTTTGCTCAAACCCCACTGCATCAACGACCAATCGGTGCTGCAGCACAGGTGTCCAGCAGGGGCTGCCTGAAAGGTGTCACAGTGGCACTAGAAATGCTTCTTCTCCTGCCATTTGCAGCAGCACAAGAGTGCCTGTTCTAAAACCTTCACAGTGGCAAGAGACTCACAGAGTCCTCTCACCTCCACACGTAGCTGTGTGCCAGCCTGCACGTGTCCCCAGGCTTCTACAGGCTGCAGTGCCAGGCAGGTAAGGATCTTCCGTTTATCATCCTGATAAAGGACCCAGGCTTCAAATATGAACAGCAGCCATTAGCATCTCCAGCCCTGCACAGAGTATATCCCTGTGCTAACACCCTGTGTGCTCCTCTGACGCTGCAGAGTGGCATAAATCCACATTGCCTGGCTGCTGAGGGCATGGAGAGGGAGCAGGCACTGCTGTGTGCTGGCTGCACCCACAGTTGAACCACTAACACACAGCTACCTGCAGCCAGTGCCAGAACTTACTAGCAGCCAGCTGATGAATGCCAAAGCCTGGCTAAAGCATGGCCAATGCATGGCCTTTTGCAGCCTCTGCAGTGTGTGCTCTCCTCTTTCAGAGCAGCTGGTGATTTATCTTCAAACAGCACTCATAGTGGCACCTACCAGACCACTCGGAAGTGCAGTGGATGGGAGACTGGTTCAAAACTTTTTCATATCCCTGCTCAAAGATCTGATCGAACATAGCTCTGCCTGATACTGTGCAGTACCTGGGTTTGAGTTTGAGTCCCAAGGGGGATAGCTCTAGAGTGAGCACTGCCTTGGGCTTCCTGCTCGATTTGTGCTGCAGAAGTCAAATTAATGAACACTTTATTTGCTCTTTAGCTCAAGCAGAACATGCAGGAGAGAGGAACCTGCGTTTAGGGCTCAAAAAACTGCAAGCCCCCTGTGCTTACTCCACTTGCCTGGCATTTTTTGAGCATGTCTCTAATTACCCCTCCTGAATGTGTAAATATAAATACACTCTCATTACCAAACCTGAGCTGTCTCAATATTAAAAAAGCACTTTTCCCTTTGTCTCCCTCTTTTGTCACCCTGGAGTTCCTAGATGAATGCAAACCCAATGCATATCTTCACAAGTGAAAGATTTGCACACAAAAATCTAAGTGCAAATGGTGCTTGCTGAAAAGTTTGGGTTTGTGATGTTGGGATTGAAGGAGAGAGTGTGAACAATACAGGTGCTGTAAGTTGATGAGCTCTCTCTTGAGGTTCAACATGAAGGGGACTTTCAAAGTCTAGATGATTTGGAATTGTTATCCTTAACTGTTATATCTCCTACAGAACTAATACTTGAAAATAAATATCTACATGTGTGGAATGTGGAAGTAAAATGGGGAGATAGGGGATAGATGCTGAAGAAAAGTAAACCCCTTCCTTCTGCCTTATTGGAAAGGAGGAAGAAGCAGCACCAAATAATGCTGGCAAATGCTGAACACTGATCTGTACTTTAAGCACAGAAAGACTTGAAGAAACCCTTTAGCTAGAGAGTCAAAAACCTAAGAGGTTCTCGGGATATTCCCATCACTTACCTGCAGGTATCTAAAGGAGCTACTCAGGTGCAAGGAGACATGCCCCACATTCTCTCCACAAACATGAGAGAAGCAGGACCGCCAGCCAGGCATTTGCCCACACCACCTTTGGGAGAAACATCTTCTGTAGCCCAGCTAAGGATAAAAGCCTGTGCAGAGTGGTCTCCTCACATGGGCAGCTCCTCAGGAGCCTGTCGGTGGTGGTGCTGATGCCTCTCTGTGTGCATCCCTCCCTGTCAGAGCCAGCCTCTGCTCCTGTGCCCAGGGCTACACTGTCAGGAGGTACCAAAGAAGTAAGTTGACTTCCCCTTGTTTTCCAGTGTTTGCTGCCTCATAAACAGTTGTTCTCCTTTCAGTGTACCTTTAGGTTGTGACCTGCTGCACCTCCACCAGAGCACAGGGAGCAGTAGCTTATGGCCAGCCCAGCTTGTTCATTCGAGCAGCATTAGGCCAAGTCACTGCCAGGAGCAGAAGGTTCTGCTAGAATCCTCTCTAAATGCTTCTGCACGCAGAATGAGTTACACTTCTGTTGGCAGATTAATTCATTGTTTTGCATTAAGGATTTGCTTGGGAGGGAGGGTGGGGAACATCAGAGCCAAAGGCAGAGCAGATGAGTGAGCTCCTTAAAAGTATTGCAACGTCATACTTCCAGCTTCATTAAGACAGTCGGCAAAGGACGCCTCAGCCTTGCCTTTGTTCCTGCCGCTGAAGGCTCCCTCTTCGCCTCAGCATCAGCACTCAGATTCGATCCCTCTCTTCTCCTGGGCAAACAGGTTCCATGGCACTTGTACAGCCTCTAGTGCTCAACAGTATCTGTCACCCAGGGAGCCTGGGGGACCTATGTGAAAACTTTTTGTTGTTTTTATTATTGCTTAACCAGTTTGAAATTGGCAAGAGGGGAGCTGTGAAAACAACCATTCTTGGCAGAAAGAAGCTGTACATTTCCAGAGCACTTTATGTCTCTCGCAGACAAGGAAAAAAAGCCAGTGAAAGATTCCTTCCAGCAACAAAAGCCCTCTCAATCCTACTACAGCTCTCCCCTCCTTCAGCAGAGAGCATCGCAACGCACAGCACTGCCGGGCTGCAGAGTACACAATTGAACAGTCTGCTCTGGCAGGAACAAGCTGGAGGGAAGAAAGCAGGAAAAAACTTTATGTTTGGTATCTTGTTTCTGAGGTTAGAGAACATTAGAGAAATGCTGTTTCCAGCTTTAAACATATTACCACATCTCCAGACACATCAAAGGAAAAAGAGGTGATCACGACTGCAGCCTGGCAAAGCACAGCAGGTTTCCATCCACTTCGAAGAGCTTCACAAGGTTTTGTGGCTCATCTTGGTTTATCATCTCTTACAAAACCTTTCTGATATGATGAAAATATTTTTTTCTGTCCAGCCTCAGCCTCCATCCTACTTCAGTAACAACTATATTGTGGGATCATAGACTCAGGGAATGGCTTGGGTTGGAAGAGACTTTAAATATCAACCAATTCCAAGCCCCCTGCCCTAGGCAGGGCCACCTCCCACCAGCCCAGGCTCATCCAACCTGGCCTTGAACACCTCCAGGGAGGGGGCATCCACAACCTCCCCAGGCAACCTGTGCCAGTGTCTGCCCACCCTCACTGTCAAGAATCTCTTCCCCATCTCCAGTCTCAATCTACTGCCTGTTTTATTCAGCCTAGTGCTATAAAAACTGCAATCAAAGACCTGTGTCAGTGACAGAAGAGGACACAAGTACAAGTACAAAGCAAGTACCACCATCTGTTTACTGTTGCTGGCCACTGATGGTCAGCAAGTTGAAAATCACAGAATCGATGGTTTCAGTTGGAAGCCCTAACCTGTTCCTAGCTCCTGTACATGCAGACAAATGAAAAGGGGGTAGCAGATTCCCTACCTGAAGAAGTTCCACTACCAAAACCCTTTTCCTTAAACAAAATGTATAGAAAGTACCCCAACATCCATTGTATGCCCCCCAAAGAGCTAGTAACCATGTGGTTCCTCCTGTCTCATCGGCAGTCCCACCAGTAGGGGTTGTATTTGTGCATTTAATCAAACTAACTTTGATCATTCTGTGGCCACTTGGGCTGCTGACTCACAGGAGGTGAGGAGGTGAGACCAGCCCCACAGGTTTTGTAGGAAGCAGGATGAGAAAAAAACAGATTTCTGCTCTAGAGAGGCTCTCCTCTGAGTTTCATCTGTGTTCTGAGTTGCAGATCATATTAGGTTATGACTGGTTGTAAGGAAAGAGTACAAAGAGTAAGGAACACAGAGATGAGTAAGCTTCCTGGCAGTTTAGCACCGCAGCAGCTCCCACAGAGCAGCAGGACAGTGCACCACATCTGCAGAGGTGCTGCCAGAAGTGAACTGGTGACCCAAGTCATAGCTCAGCGGTGTCCAAGCTGGCACAGCCCAGTGACCTCACACTGAGAAACGTGCACCTGGCTGGGACACAATGAACAAGGTGACAATTCTTTCTGAGGGGGGTTCCTGTTACTGTCATTACTCTTTGCTCTACAAATATGAATTTTCAGTGTCTTGAAGTCCTCTTACCCTTCCAGTACAGTTTCAAAAACCTCTGACAGCAAATCAGTTTGGCTATGTGCTTGCACTGAGCCTCTAACCTTGGAAATTTGGGATGGATTTATCACATGCCAAATAAAACCTATCAAGGCAGAGTGAGCAAACTTCACACTAAGACAGACAAGTCTGAGTAAGGTTCCCACCCACGTATGATGTGCAGAGCAGCCTCACTTTCTTGATGTTAGGGGAAACAATTGTGAGATGGGAAATTTCCCGTGAAGCATAAAAACTGAGAAGTAGTCTTTTCAGCCTCAGTGATCTGAACGAAAATATCACCTTTCTGGACCTGCAGTGAGGGCCTGAAATCGAGAGGTTTTCCAGTTCTGCCATTTAAAGCCAGCAGAACAAGGGGCTCTGCAGACACACCTCTGACACCTGCTAATACAGATATGGACTGCATCAGCAGAGCCTTGGGCTGCAGCTGGAACAGGCTCTGATGTGGAGCTAGAGCAAGGAGAAAATGGAAATAGGAAATGAATAGACACATTAATATCTTTAATTGAAAGAGCAGAATAACAAACTGCCACACTCCCACGGCACACTTACGGTGCCACTTGTGTGAAGGTGTTTTCTTCAGTAGGAAGCATGGTTAGAGGCAAAGATAAAAACAAGACCAATCGGTTTCTTGGTCACTTACCCTTAGGCATTGTTTCCACTGCTTTTAGGTATTTGTCTCTCCTTCTTAATATCTCACCTGCATGGACAGAGAGAACAAAGACCTTTCTGTTTGCTTTTGGCAGTTGCTCAGCTGAAGGAGATAATGAAATCTAAACGCCATGGCAGCCCGTCAAGCACGGATTATTTCTACACCGAGCCCAGACATGCCACTGGTTGATGTGAAGTGCACAGCAACGTGCCTTAGGCTTTTCACTTCCATCCTGTGCAGGTTGGCACTCCTGACACGGACCTGGACAGCCAGACCCGGCCAGGGCAGGGTGGCAGCACCCATGCCTCTCCTTCAGGTTTCCTCTTTGCTTCCTCGGTGTACAGAGAAAGTCACCCAGCCTGAAGGCTTCTGCTGTGTTGTACCTAAACGAACAACTGCTGACCGCAGTCCAGGGCTGTGCCTGGCGCTGATGCGGAGCAGGCAGCCAGGGCCCGGCCGAGCGGCGTCCAGCACAAGCTGTGCTTACTGCGCACCTCCGTCCCGGGCAGCTGCGAGCCTCCCTGCCTGCCTGGCGTCTGCAGTGCCAGCCCACAGAGCAGTGCCGGTGGCCGCGCCTCCGCTTCGGCTTCGCTCCGAACCCTGCCTTAACGCCCAGGCAAGGCTGCTCCCCGGGCATCCGAATTCCCGGGGGGAACCAGCGGCTGTGCAGCCCCGGGACAGCGCTGCCCTTCCCAGCCCCTAGGGCAGCGCTCACACTCGCTTCTGCCACAGCCTTCTCCGCACCGCAGACAAAGAGATCAGATTTCACTGATTTACTACACGAATTTCACTAGCACTGCTTTAGAGACGAAAGCTAATAGAAGCTGACTTTCGTTATGGAGAGATGGAGTGAAGAGTGGGCGAGGAAAAGCGAGGAAATTGACGGGACAGCAGGTCTGCCCTAGCTACTCGCTTATAGTGAGCTCATCTCTGCGCAAAAAGGAAAGCCACAGCTCCCTCTGGAGCTCATCAGCCAGCAAAGGTCACAGGAGCGGTGCTGAAAGTGCTGAACGTCCTCCGCCTCCCTTCTCCACAGCACCAAGCCCACCTGCAGCCTGACCTTGGCCTTTCTCGGCACTGAACCTCCTTGCTGCTCATGTGGCAGTCGCCCAGCGGGACTATACAGCCGGCTTGAAACAGCGCCCAGACTCCTGCCTGCATCTACTTTATCCTGCCCCCTTTGCACTACACAAAGCACTGTGATACCTGGAGATCTGGCTGTCACACAGTAAGGTATTGGTAAGACTTAATCGGTAAAATAACGAGGTAGCCGTGGGTGTTAGGACTTGCCAGGGTGTCCAGGACCGAAGATAAGGGTGCTGCAGTGCACCTCGGGAGGATCCAGGGGGCCTCTCTGATTGCTGTTCAAAGACAAGACAAGAGAGCAACTTCATCTCATAAAGAAGCCCAGCTGTGGTTTTGATCAAAGGGACCAAGGGCTGGGGGTGCAGGGGCGGGTAGGGGTAGTGCTTAGAAAACGTCAAAGAATATTCATGAATAGGCATCAAGCTAATACAATCTTATCTAGTCCTTATCCTGTGTAAGCACTGTTACCTGTTGTCAGACTGCCTCTAGCAATCTTGTTATTTGCTGTGCACCCAGTGCTGTTTGCCTTTATTTTATAATACACCTTTCATACTGAAATTTCAGAGTGAGTTCGTTTCTCACATCACCACACTGACACGAGGACTTTGCAGGTAGGAGCTCAAAGTTAGTAGCTAAGTAGTTCTCCATTTCAGTAATTCCTAAAGGCAGATTCATAGCCAGTATGCTCTGCTCTACATAACTCGAGCCCATCCTTCCAGCTCTGCTTCCTCCTCTTCCCTCCCCCTCTCCTTTTCCTTCCTGCTACCATGAGGACTTTACTTGCATGAGAGCTAGAGGCAGACTAATTGGAAATGTGAGCACCGAGTCTGGAAGGCAGCTCTTTGCTAAGCAGTGTCAGATGATGACAGTCACTGATTCCCCACATTCCAGCCTCCCCATGATATGTTCCTGTAGATTTCTGCCCTGACAGCTCCATCAGTAGGAAGCTTTAATGCTCCACAGATTAGAATCCTGACAGCAAGTGCTGTGTTCTCTGGAGCATCTTCACTGGGTAGGCAGTCTGGCTCCAGCTATCTAAACCCAGCCAGCCTGTGAGCCAGAGAGGCTGCAGAAGACCAGCACAGGCTCCCACACAGCTGAGAGGGAACAACCCACACACTTCCCCTCACCAGCACAGGAATCATCTGTCTTAGACCCTGCACACCTCGAGGATGTGCTCACAGCACAACAATCTGCCCAAGGCTTCTGGAGGCCAGTGTCCTCGGGCAGTGGGTGCTGGAAATGGGCAAACAGCTGCTCATAGCAGAGATCTGCAACTTCCTGCTGGAAGCATCAATTCTGTAACAGGAGTTGGCCGTTGACTGGCTGAGGCACTGTCTGCAGTCACAGGAGAAGGAAGCACTGCTCTCACTCCTCACTTGGGATTCCAGCTCATGTAACACAGTAGGTTTACATTAGATGTCATCTTCCTTGAGTAGGAAATAAGACAGAAGACAAAGAACAAAACCAAATCAGGGCTCCTGCTGTCTTTTCCATTCAGCTGAACAGAGCATGATCCATGCATCTTGCTCAGAGCAGATGGGAGAGCTCTGACCTCCCAGAGACAGGGAGAGAACCAGAGACTGACTCCAGGTACAGCCTGGCTTCTGGTCTGCCCTCTCTGAGGAAGGATTTGTGATAAACCATGAGCTGACCTTTCTTAAGAGCTGCAGTTTGTTCATATCTGACTAGATGGTGCATTTGTTTCAATAGGGGCTTTGAGCACTTGCGGTTGTCTCTTAATTTACTTTACAGGAAGAGAACAAGGAAATATCAAGGTAAGAACTGAATGTATATCCTAAACAAGCCTACAAGTCTTATTAAACTGTCATTCTTTCTACAAGCAAAACATTCACAAACTACAGCACGAGTTCCACTGGAGCAGCAAGTCTAGGCACACTACAGCATGAGTTCCACTGGAGCAGCAAGTCTAGGCTTTGAGGCACTATTTCCTTACCTGTACCTGCAAGGTGCTAAAGATACTGCTGGGTGTAAATGCTTCAGTAAAGAGCAGGGCTTCCTGACTTCCTGCTTGTCTCTCTGCAGGGTGCACCTGGGTGAGGCTAAATGCTCTTCTCCACTGACTGATTTAAGAAACAATACTTTTGAGGGTCTGTTTTTAATTAAAATGGTTTTAAATGTCTCTCTTAAAAGGGACATGGGATCTACCACTTGAAAACACCAGAGGATGGAGTGTTCTGGGGATTAACGTTATCTGTTTATCCTCACAGAGACACTGGCAAGAGAATCCTCTCCAGCATCGACTTCCTTCCAAAGATCAAACCAGGGTGACAACAGATCGGTGCAGCCCAGTGCAGACCTCAGTCCTCTTCTCGACCCCCTAAAGGGACCTCAGGGGGGAGCCCTCGCTCTTTGCCTGGGTTATTGGCTGGACCACAGCGGCCCGTGGCTGGTCTCCTGGGCTTGAGATTATCTCCCATGCTGCTGAGGTTCTCTTCAGTCACTCTGCCTGAATTTCCCTTATTCCTTGTACAGAAAATAAAGCCAATTGCATCAAGCAGAGGAGCTGCCCCAGCCCACTCAGCACTGTGAAAATGTGCCCCAGTGGCAAGGCACACTGCAAGGACAGGAGCTGCAAAGACAGTCAGCAGAGGAAAACAAAGTATATGAGAGTTCTCTTTCACTTCTTACTCAGGCATGACAAGAAAGCAGCTCAACAGAACAATTTACACACATACTGCAATGGTTCACTGACCTAATAAAATATGGAGCTTTGTTGCCAGAGCCGAGGCTCTCAGGATGGGAGCATCAGCTGTGCCCAGAGTGTACTTTACAACTCCCCACATCAATTATACACTAACAGCTGCAAAGATGAGAACAGGGTCTAGCTGCAGCCCCTTTCCAGTGAGCAGTGTTGCAGTCAGGCTGAAACTAAACCATAAACCAGGAAAAGGTTTTGTTAATGATCTCAAAATCTAGCAGCTCCTAGCTGCATGTTCCCCAAACACATCCCTGCACACCTGCACGTGCTCGTGTTGTTTATGGTGGATTTCTTTCTGCAAGGTGCTGAAACGTTTTGTTTCTCTACAAAGATTTTCACCTGACAAGAGACAATTGCAGCGTGAAGATCAGGAGACACAGAGGGAGAAGCGTTTCAGTCCGAGTGTCCCCTCTCTGCCCTGGGCTGACCGTCACTCATCAGTTCCCACAGCTGCCTGAGGGTTAGGATTCTTGCCCCTCACTCACTGGCAGGGAACCTTTCGGAGGTACAGATGGAGGGATCAGGATCTTCTGAAACTGGCAGATGATGTCACCATCTGATGAGAAGGACAGGCCAGCAAAGGGGGCTGCAGAGCACCGCGTGCCGATGCTCAGAGCTTAGCGCAGCTCCTCGGCAGCTTTGCCACTCACTGTTCATTGCTTTTCCCATTTTTCCTGAACTAATACCTAAATTAGATTTATTTCCTGCTTTAATATCTCTAAAAGGCCCCATAGGTATATCGGAGTACACATTAGAAGGAAGAGCAGACATAATTAGGCAAAGCACTTGCATTGCTTTGCTGTCTATATGGTCTGCAATTTTTCAGCCTACTTTTGCTTCCGAAACGTGTCCTAGATCATGCAAACTAATTCATGCTGCGAGAGCAGTGTGGCAAAATGAATATATTATCACTGCAAACTGTCACCACGCCCATCACAATTACATTTACAGCTCCCTCTGTGTCTTGTAGTAATTTGTTCTCCCGCATTGCATCCCTCAGAGGTTTCTACCAGATTATTTTTACTATTCAGAAAGGTAATTTATTGAAGGAGTGCTTTGCATCTCTGTCAGAGATACGTGAAGCAAGAAATAGGGATGAGAAAACCTAAGAATGATTGGTAGCTAGATATGGATAAGGAGGTGAATTTTAGAAGAACCTTGCAGGGACACTGGAAACAGTTTTAGTACCTGACAAGCATTCCTTCTCCCTAGCATTTAATTACCAGCACTCAGTGGATCGCACAGCCCAGGTTACTCTGCTACAGCCTAATGTAATTTCTTTATTTACAAATCCAACACAAAGGAGGAGTACCAGAGAAATGCAAGCTCTGGAACAACAGACCTGCCTGAAACTCAGCACAGGCAAACTAGTTCCTCCTTGCCCTCAGAAGCAGAAAAAGGGGGACTAGAAATTGCCTGCGTCCCACATCCGTAATGCACTTCTCTGAGCGATGTGCACCTGGGACCTTCCCAGCAGCAGCTGCTCTGGTACATCCATCTCACTAATGATCTGTTGAGCATCACTGATGCCCTCTGAAGTGGAGAAAGACATCTTTTAGCTCCACTGCTGCCTGCTAGTCCCAGAGCAGTAGAGTCCAAAGGATGGTGCCCTTCGTCAGAAGCACCCTTTTTGGCCACAATACACCCATTTTGTAATCCACTTCCTTGAGGGACAAAGAGTCATTCAGCAGGATCAAATAGTTATTTGGAGCCTACGAGCATCCAATCAGTTGTTTCCTTAGTGAAGTCAGGATGGTGTTTCATGTGAGCAGTGCTGTGGGGATGCAGAGTGCATCCAGAGGAGATGGGGACCCTTCCTCCTGGTCAATCAGCTGAACTGTGCTCCTTTGGCAGACTGCTGGCCTGACCTCCCAGGCCTTCTTCTATGATAAAGATCAGCACCATTGCTACATTTCAAGGCTGCAGTTCAATGATTTTGCCACTCCTGGCACAGAGCTTCTCCCCATTTTCTGTGGCTGATCAATAAATGGTGTATATTAGCTATAAACATTGGAAAAGGATTAAAGTGCCTCTTTTAACACAAGCCCCACTTCTCTCCCATCAGCTGACGTCACTTTTGGTCTCTGTCACCTGGATTTCCCTGATGGGAGCAGTCAGTGGTATTTGTAACTGTCCCGTGCTCTGTGTCCTTACTGTGCTGCACCTCCCCCAGCTGCAGCTCTTTGTTTATGAGAGTGCCATAGCAAATCGAGACAGCCACTAAGCCCAAAGAAGACAAACCCATTAAAACAACATGTGCACACACAAAAGCCACCACTGGGATGGATCAAGCTTCCTGCTCCTCCAATGAGCAGCAGAGAGCAAGTCGAAATGTGCACCAGATCCACAGAGAAGGCAGCCCAAACCCAACAGCAGCCAGATATAAAAGCAGTGCCTGTGAATCACACATCAGTGACACCTCCAGGATAGTGACTTAAAGGATATGGCAAAGTATTTACCTAGCAGGAGTTCTTCTGGCCACAGCTTTGTGTGCTTTGTCAGTAGAGCTGAAGCCTGATGCGTTACCTTAGCTGCCCCACACAGATGTTACTGCTTGAGGCTGTTTCTCTCTTCCATCCAGAAGCAGGGCAATTTTCTCAGATTCTACAAGGCACACAAAGCGGGGGGGGGATAAAGTTGTCTTGAAAACTATATCATCTAATGGCACTGCAGAGACACAGCCTCCTCAGCAGCAGCTGGCTCGAGATACATGGGGACAGGCAATTCCTGGCTCAGAAGCAGTCTGTGAGGACATGGATCCTCAGCTGCCACAAGGCTTGCTCCTCGAACAGTGCAGAGGATCCTTTTCTGCCCAGATTCTAACAGCCTGAGTGAACATTCCCTCTGGTTTGACTTTATAGGTGTGGTGAAGAAGATGTCCTGTTTCAACTAAATTACAAGCTTTTCACTACCTACTAGATGCTCCCAGTGAGAAAAGGCATAATGAGGTACTGGCATCAAAAGGGGGCTTAGGTGGACCCTGAGAAGTCTTTTGCCTGCTAATCCACAGGAACAGTGGGAGCCTGAAGGAACTGGCTGACTTCTTTTAACGCAAAACTAACCAACTACTGCTGGCAAATACTGTCACTGTTACTCAGGAGCTGCTGGTACATGCAGTGCAGCAAAGCATGCCCTGTGCTTACCTTTGCCCCCGCGCCCTTTTGGCTTTGCATAGCAGGGATATTTTGCTTCATCCTATGCATAGTTTAGGGAAACTGTTACTGTAAATCAATGGCAAGAAAGGCAGGCAGAGGAAGACGCTGAAACTGTAAATGACCACTGTGATGCTACTTACACCAGGAGGACCTGCTTGACTTTTCACACAAGGTTTAAGGTGCTGGTTGGGGTTTTAAAGTGTTATTAATGTGTGGAAATATTCATTCTGCAGGACACTTCTTCCCTTTGGCTAGCCAAGCTGGAGGTCTGGCTACATCAAGATGTTGGTGCTCAGCAGCTGAACTGCAGAGCTACACAAGGCTGACAAAAGGACTGCAAAAAGCACTTCCCTGGGTCAATGTAGCCTAGAAGGGGCTATACTATGAAAAGAGTCACAGGACATTTTCAGTGACTGTAAAGTCAAAATGTATTAAAATCAAAGAGAAACAGTTGCTGCAGAAAGCAGAAAACTTAGCACCTTGTGAATGCTTGAGCGCAGAGAGGAATGCCTGCATTTTGTGCAGTGTTCAGCGAAGCGGCAGGGCTTCATCTGAGCACCTGCAGCTGCTGGGTACCTTATCAGAACCACCTGAAGCACAGGATGTAGTCATGCTGCCTCTCTAACCTGCATTATCACCTGCAGTGTGGGTTCACCTTATCCCTTTGGGAAAACATAAGTCTGTGGAAGCCCTTTCTAGCTTTAAGTGATGGCCTTCCAGAACTGTGACCTGCTGCAGAGACGAGTAACTGCCCTGCACATGAAATTCTGTGCTTCTGTTCCCACTGAAGGGCCCTCAGTGACAGCAAGGGTATGGCAGGAGGCCTTTACTGCCAGCAAGTTTGCAGCCAGGATGCCCTGGCAGCACAGGACACTCCCTGCCCCCGTTGATAACACTCCCACACTCAGCACAGAGAAGACAGCAGTGCCTTTATACCCATGGCTCTGGGGCTAGCCCCCAAGGCAGGTGAAAACTGCTCAAGCCACTGCTGCCTTCAGCCCAGGATGCCAGGACTTTGATGGGGAAGGCAAAGAAAAGACTGCGAGTCTTTGCAAAGTCAAGGCAGTGCCTGGGAGGACTGCAGTAATGTGATTTGCTCTCCCAGTGCCTGATAATTTATTTAGTTTTCCTGTGAGAGGCTGTAACATTCTTGTTTGCTATTTTGAAATTAGAGCTTCTCCACAGAGGCTGAGGAGTGGGACTAGAAAGGATCTGAACTAGTTATCATCAACACATTGTAAGCCTACCTGACAGGCATTGAGATGGCATTTAAGAAAGTTAAAGAAGGAAGAACAAGGTACAAACAGCAGAGGAAGAGGGCAGAGCTAACGCTGCCTTCACATAAGGGTGCTCCTGACTCCCCTAGCAAGAGGAGAAAGAATCTACCTGCATGGTAGGCAGGCAGGAGTGCCCCAGCAGCTCAGAAGGGGCTTGGTGCTTCCCTTAGTTCACCTTGAACTGATCATCTTTGCATTTGTCACCCAAGTGAGAGATGCCCTAGGCAAGAAACAAGTGGGACGTCCACGCTGTGTTTTCAGAGTCACTTCCTCACTTCTGAGGCAGCTGAATAAAGAAAGTCAGTTTGAACTGATGAGTTTTACCCAGGCCAAGACAAGACCTCACCTATCCCTTGAAGTTCTATTGAATTACAATGCAAATTGAGCTGGAACAAATTCGGTTCCTCTAAAAGGTAATAGTATGAGTGCCGGTAACTGAAGAAAGACTCCGTTGTTCTACCCTGCTAGGAGTCTGCTATCAGAACAAAGCAACCAGGAACATCTCACAGTGCAATTGCTTGTAGGAGGTTAAAAGCACACAGAAAATGTCAGGGGAAACAATAAGACGAAATATCCATCTGAACAAGTGCTGCTGTGCTTCTGGTTTCTTGACTTCTTATGGTTAAGGGGCAGGAGGAAGCCTGCCCAAGTTTCATGTGACCCCAAAAGCAAATCTGTTGCCCGGGGGGGTGCTGGAGGCCCCGTTCTGGCAGACATTCAAGGTCAGGCACGATGGGGCTCCGATCGAGTTGAAGATGTCCCTGCTGACTGCAAGGTGTTAGGACAAGACGACCTCTAGATGGCCCTTCCAACCCAGTGCGTGCTACGATTCCATGATTTTCAAATGGCTTTTGGACAGCAGGTTAGCAATGGCACGCTACAGCCCATGAATATCACAAAGCATAAGGCCATTTGAAATCTAGAACCAAATGTTGTGCTTTGGGGTCATCCTTTCTCAATTCTGAGTATCTGAGCTGAGGAAGTCAAATACAACACCACAGAGACTGCGGGTCATAAGTCAGCACTGGAGATGTAAGATCAAAAGCGAGAGAAAAAGGAAAAGGGAAAATGAAAGACTAACCAGTTTCAGAGTTGCAGTTGCCATGACACTCATCTAGTTTTTAACCAGTGGTTGCAGCACCTTTTGATGCTTCAGCAATTGCTTTAGAGCCCTGTTAGCCTTAGGAAGCAGGGGCCAAGGCTGTGGCACAGAGCAGGAGAGGCTGAGAGAGAAGGGAAAAAAGGGTGACAGTTTCAGGGCTTGGATCCAAGCAGTCCTTATGAGTCTGGGTAAGTCTGACCCACCTGAGGGCAGATCACTATGCTGAAGGATCCAGGAGATGCAGATGTGTTAGCCACCCAAGAGCAGCAATGTAGCATCTAAAGCTGCCAGCACAGCAGCATTTGCATTGAAGGACAGAGCAGGACGTGGAAGGCCCAAAAGGCAACACTTAAGGGCACCAGAGTACTTCTGCAGCACTCCACTTTCTACAGTAAAGGTGTGAGGTAGTTGTGGTAGTCTCAGAGCCCATAGTGATGAGCTGAAAATCGGAGTTGCTGGAGCATCAGCATCCAAGGTCTGCTCTTACTGCCAGTGTGCCAAAAGATAGCACAACCCTAAGGCCAATAAAGGCCTCAGCTGTCAGCTCCCCAGGTGCCTGCTGAAGCAAGTGTCCTGCTGCTGCCAGCAAGGAGCCAGGCACTTGGCAGCAACCCTGCACGCAGGGAGGGCTGACGCTGATTGTGGTTGTCACTGATGAGTCCCTGAGGCATCCACTGTGTCTGGGAAGCTCCAAACGTGGCAGCAGCCACTCATCGAGTGTGCTCTCAGATCTTCATTGCTGCACTCCTCCTGACCTGGCACTCACACTCCCGCTCAACCATGTAACTAGGCAACACAGTCTGTCTTCTACCTGCTACCAAACGCCTTCTTCCATCTAAAAGCCAAATCCCTCCCACTCCCATCATACCAGCACTCACACATTCCTCTGATGGGTCCTTCCTACACTTACCTGCAAGGAAAGACCTCTCTAGGGCTTACCCTAAAGGGCTTCCGCACAAGATGCAGCATCTCCCAGATGGATTTACAGGAGCTATCAGGACTCTGTGTTTGGGATTCTCTTCTCAAAGCCAAGTTACTTTCTAGGTTTTCATTCCAAGCCACTGAGCCTCCTGCATTCAGTTACTAAGTCTCTAGTCAAACCTCCACTGCCTTGCTCTCCCTCTCCATGTCTCTGCAGATGTCTGTGAGCCCACGTGCACAAAGAGCAGGAGATGTGTGTGCCCCAACACCTGCGACCAACTGGCTGACTGGAAGGGAGGACACTGCCAGAAACGCCAGCACCAACCCTGCCCACCACACTGACTGCTACCGCTCCTGCCACCAGCAGCTGCCACCTCCCTGTGACAGTAAAAACAGCAGAGTGAGTAGGATAGGTTCTGCTGCCTCAGCAGCCCGCAGGAAGCCTGCTTTACCTACAGGTAATGCCAACTGCTATAAACCTTGGATGCTCGCAAAGGGAAAGTGTTGTGTAGGGCAGCTCTGGTTCTGCTCCACGCAGCCGTCTGCTCTACATCTGGCTACAGAAATTCATTTTTAGAGTATTAAACTTGAAGCATTGATTTTATGTTCTAACAGCTTCACATATCCTGTTGTATTTCACTGAGGAATGTCACCCATTGCAAATACACAACCTCCGAAAGCCTGTGGGGAGCCTCCCGAACCGCCAGACTCTCAAGGTCACCAGCCACACCTTGCTGCATAACTTGCAGAGTGATGATGTGCTCTTCCTCTGTGGCTCCTTGGAAAGTGACGTGCTCTTCCTCTGTGACTCCTTGGAAAGTGACGTGCTCTTCCTCTGTGACTGCACCAGACCTGACTACAGTTAACAAAATGCAATCCCAAACACCCCCTTGCCCTACAGTATTTCCCAGGAACGTTTTTCCTTACATGGCTCTTCATTACCATGAAGATGACAGATAAACCGAACAGATTTCTAATCAGGCCGACAGGCTGTATGTAAACCAGATTAAAATATTGTCTCCTAACCTTTGGGCTGTGACAGTAAATACGATTTCAGAACCACGTTTGGGAATTATCATATCAGCAATGCACTCAGAACTCCCGAAGGGAGCCTGTGTTCTGCACACATCTCACCAGCTCTGGCGTCCGCTTCAGCACCTCTAACGAAGTGATAGCTGCCACGAATGGCTCAGGGGTCACCGTGAGAACCCATCCGTGCATCGGGTGGAACACAAAACACAGCAGGCAGGGATGCACCAGGCGGAGGCTGTGGTGAGGCAAGGCTCAGAGCTCAGAGCCAGCACAGCCCTCAGGAAGCTGCCTGCTGGCCAGCCCCATCCCATCCCAGCTCTGGAGAGGAGCTGGCAGGACACTGCCACACTGCTCCTGCCCATCCAGACGCATCAACTGCATCTTCCCACGTGTCTCCTGTCCCTCTGTAGCTGCCTGCGGAGCTGCCTGCGTGGTGGGGAGTGTGTAGGTGTGCCCATATGGAAGATATCCTGGAGGCTGGGCCGGGAAGTGCTGCCAGACCTGCAAGTGCTGCTCTGCTTACTGCAGCCTAACCACGCAGCTCGCTGACCCGCACCGGGATACCTGCTGCCTGCTGTGCAGGGCCTTACCCTGTGCTGCAACTGGATCATCCTCAAGGTCTTTGCCAACCTAACTGTTTCTGTGGTTCTGCCATGTGCAAAAGTTTGCCACAGCAAGGCCAGGACCTAGATTCTGCCTCTGGTTAGTCAGAAATGCCTTCTGCTGCCAGTAAAACCATTACCTTCAAAGACTTTTCTAGACTCAATATCAGCACCTGAAACAGCTTTTACTCATGTGGGTGTTGAGTTTGACCTGTCAGTCCAAATTAGTAGTCTTTGAATTAAATAACTTGAAACTCAAGTTAAGAAAAGAGGGGCCAGGGACAAAAGGAGAAGGAGCAGCCCATTCTATAGACTCATCTCTTTGTGTCTGCCAGCCCAAGAGCCCGGTCCTATCAGTGCTACACATCCAGACTGACCACTGAGGCAGCAGGAAGCGTATGCAAGTGCAGGGACTTGAAGAGCTAAGATAGGAAAGGATCCATTATTGCCTGTTCCATCCAGGGTGACTGCAGCTTGTGTCTGTTACCAGCTTTGCAGTCAAAGGGCACGGGGAAACCAGCAAGGCATTACCCCCCTTAAAGGGCAATCTTTCTTTCCTCTCACACTCATAGAGCATAATTACTTATGGAAATCTTTTGTCAGTCAAATCCCAGTGGCTCTGTAATTGTTTCTTTGAGCCAGCTGTCTGCTAGTTCAAACATGGTAATGTTTAAAGTTATTTATTAGCTGATGACATATTCTTGACTCCCTGCATTAAATAAATAAATAAACAAATGGTGCTTGTTCCTGAGAAAGGCAGGCAGGTCTCCCTGTCATTAATAACTTCTGCCCCTCTAGGCTGTCACACAGCCAATGCAGCTTTTCATTTCTACATCTATTTCATCCTTTCACCTGCGGGCTTTGGCTGCTAAACTCACCAAGAGAGCAAAACATCGGCATTGCAAGACAAAAATCAGACAGCAACAGCTTACTCATGCTATTCTGATATTATTTCATAATCTATATTAATTTAGTTAATTACACATTGCATAAGCAATGTTTATTGCATCCTGTACACATTTGTTAATTCATATATCCATTAATTACCATCTTTCACATCAGTCTGAGTTGTTTCCAGTTCAGACCACAAACATTCCATCTCACTTCACAAGGAACAAAGTTGCTGATAGCTCTTCTCAGGACTCAGTGCACTCTCTCAAATACCCAGGGCTGGATTGTGCCTTTTTTCCAAGGGTAGGAGGAGGTTTGATAACCTCAGCCTCGGCCTACTTAGCCTGTGAAATGCCGCAGCTGCCCTTATGAAAATGGCAGAGGTACAGATCCAGGTTTCATGCACACACTGAACCCAGTTTTCCCTCCTTAACTCTCAGCAGTGACTCAACCAAAGGATCTACAGAAACCTCCACTGTTTTCCAGACGTCTCTCAGAAGGAACGACCTTGTTTTGGTCCTCTGTCCTGAGAGCTAGCCAGAGCAGGCTATTCAGCCAACAAAAAGATGATGGACAAATCCTGACAATTTATCTTGGACATCTGCTCTTGACTTCTCTTTGGTGAGAAGTCACAGCTCACCTCCATCAGTGCAGTCTCTCACTCACAAAAGCCTAAGCCTATGGAGACAGGTCAAGAAGCTCTTCAGAGTCAGCAGCAGATATAGCTGCCACCAAAAAAATCTTGTCTGCATCTTCTGGTCTCTGTGTTCTATAAAGCCAGAAAAAGGCAGCCATGACCTGCTGTGCATGGAGTTCTCCAATAATCAATTTACATACTCACAAGTGCAAACACTGACACCTGACGTTCACCTGCCAGCTTCACCAGGTGTGAAGGACACAGATCCCTATCACAACTGATAGTCCAAAACACTTCAGCTTCTCAGCAGACAGCACCACTGGCAGCAACTAGAGCAGATTCTCGGTCCTCTCATAATGAAGATTGGTACTGTCTAAGGCAGAATAACTTGATCTGTAAAGTATCTTGACAGTGCTTCAGAGAGCAAGGCCAGCCTCTGGCTGCCACTGCTGCTGCAGAACTTTGCCACAGAAAAAGCAGAGACTTTTAGGGGGTGCTGGCAATGGATAAAACACAACAGTCCTCTTTTATCAGACTGCAAATAGAGAGGTCAGGCAGGAGAATAGTTTTGTTCCCTACTCGTCTGTAACTGAACAGAACGGCTTCTGAAAGAGAATCAATAAAACAGGTCGTTTGTCCCAACAAATGGGGTGTGGAGTGGAAGACACTCGTTACCCTGGATAAATACCTGTGCCTGCCATGGCCACGGTTCAGTCACCGGCAACGTTCAAGTGGTATTGCAAACACAGGAACATTACTTTTGGGGAGGGCAGTTTGAAAACTGTCATCTGAAAGATTGAACATATCTCACCTACAGAAACAAGCAGCTTCGTGGATGAGGCTCCCTGCACTGCAAAACAAATGCTGCCTGACTCTGGGCTTAACTTTCATGGCAGAACCACAAACGCCTCCAACCTTCCCTCTCTGAGAAAACAGAAAGACTACCCCAGACACATCACCTTCTCAGCAGAGATTTCCTGACCGGCCTAAAGCTCCACGCCTGTAACTGCCCCTTGCCTCCTGCTGAGTCAACTCACACCTCTCTTAAGCTGGCAAAGAAACATCAGACCAAAGCAGGGAAGCCCTGGCAGCGCAGTCTGAGTGCCCTGATGGATAGAGCCACAACACACAGTGAGAAGGCTTCTGGCCAGGGATGTCAGGCTGGTGTTTAGGACTCTGAATGCAGGATCAAGGTATAATTCTAATAATTAAAGTATGAGAAGGTTAAGGTTGTGAAGGATCTTCATCATTAAAATTCACACTGCTATCTTCTGTTCAAATATTATTGAACCCATACTGGCTGCTCATTGCCCTTCAGAATATCTTCTCTTTATTTGCACGTTGTAAATGTCAGGTTTATACCTTATAATTTCCTCAGCATTCCTCCTCCTTCTCTCTCTGTCTCACACATCTCACACAGGACTCTTCTGCCTTTCCTACATAACCCCTGCAAAGCTCAAGAAAAGGGGAATCTCAAACCAGAATGCAGTCTGCATGCAAATAGCTCCAGCTTTGTTCTTCTACCAGTCTGGGGGAGACACCTTTCTGTAATGGTCAGTTATGGATTATAATTTTAGCACCAGCTTGGTTTATTAAATGGCTTTGTTGAGTCTATGGAGGAAAATGGATTCCTGGTCTGTGTCACTGTAGTGTTTAGTGGCATCCCTCGTAAATACATTACTGAAATACTCACTTCAACTTCAGCTGTTGCTGTCCTGCATGACTTTAACTCATATTTTCTTCCAAAATAGTCTTAACTTTTCCCCTAACTGAGTTCTTGTTTTTCTGAGCACTACAGCAGGGAGCAGTTGCTGGAGAGGAAGAGACAGGTAGGTAGCAGAAGACAAAAAAGGAGGAAATCTCCCTTTTATTTTTTTCCTTTGCTTGCATCTACTGAGACTCAAAGAAACAGACAGGAAAAAGCCTGGCACCTTACTTAAGGCCTGCTCCTCTGCTTGTGCATGCCCCCAGCTGCTACAGGGGGCTGCAGAGGAGGGGCCAGGGGCCTCTCTGCTTCGCTCTCCCCAGTTTGTCCACTGCCAAGCTGAAAGCAGAACCTGGCTGCCATCTTCCGCAGCCCAAGGTCACGCCAAGTGAGTACTAGTAAACCATCCACGGGTCTGTCTCCTCTAGCTCTCTGCACAGGGGAGCCAGGCTGCTGCTAGCAGTGCCCTGTTGGGAAACAGTTTGGGTCCAGGCAATCAAACTCTGATTTCTCAGCTGTAATCCCGAGTCCTTTCACAGCTCACACGAGCTGAGGTGGCAGTGGCAGATGACGAGCACACTGTTCTAGCTGGAGGGTGAGCTCACTGCTCCTCTGCCCATCCACGCTCAGGGTTCAGACCTGGGCCTGCCCCTCTCAGGAGACATCCAGATGTCTGCAGCTGGATCTTGGGAGCGTTTTGCAGCAGACACCTGGCAAAATCCAGTTTGTTTCTTGCACCCTCACTTCAGCATCTCTCCCAAGAGCACAAGCACATCAGCACACACGAGGCAGGCAAACTGCTGGCTGCAGGTCACTGCCGGGCACAGCTGCTGGCTTTGTACAAAGGGGCACTGCAGGGCACCAGCCCTCCAGGGCTCTGCCTGGTCTTGCTGCAGACGTGGTATGGGTCATTAGGACACAGCAGGAACTCTCATTACCTGACTCTACCCCTAAGAGTAGCTCTTTGCCAGCTCTTTGTTTACAACCTCTCCTCCAGATGTGTGGAGTGGCAGTAAGTCTATGTGACGGTTTGGGAGTTTCCCGCCCCCCCACACTTTAAAATGACCCAGACTAATACTCAGCCGGCTGGAAGTTAAGAGATGAAGCTCTATTTACAGCTCAGCACAATATACAAGCAAATATATACAGTATATACAGGAATATTTACAGAAATATACAAGTTTAAGGTAATACAGACACACAACACCCCTCCCAGAAATCAGAGACCCCAGCAGGGGCTCCCAACCACCCTTCCACCTTCTCCCCACTCCCACACCTTACCCCAAGGTTTGGCTTACGCGCAAGGAGGATCGGCTGGGGAGGATTAGAAGAAAAGTGGTTAGTGAAGTTATTCAACAGCTAGAGCTGCTAGCCCAAGAAGCCGTGCCCGAGAAGCTGTTAGCCCGAGACCCAAGCAGCCAGCAAGTCCCTCGTGACCCAGACTGCCTGCTCGAGAGACTCTTATCTTCTTTGTTTTGGTTTTCTTATACCTAAACATCGCAGCAAGCCTATGAGTGAAGTAGACATCACCACTGTTTTACCTTCACAGCCTACAGTATAATTTTCTCTATTAAAAAATATTCCAATTAGCTCAAACCAGCACAGTCTGCTTCCCCACTCCTCTGCCCCATAGCTGTCAGGCCCGAGGTCAGTCCACACTTTCAGAGTTTAATAATATCCACTCTGGCAAAATCTCAACCTCTTGAGTGCTGGCTGCCAAGACAGCCTGGTAATGAAAAACCACAATGCAAACTCCAGCTGGTGTTAACCCTCTTGCTGCTGGTCACACAGGCACTGCAAGGATCTGGATAGCTCTGAGAGTCACATCTGGGCTCAGGATCTCACCTGCTGTGTCCTACCAAAATGTCACCAGTGGGGTCAGCCTCTGTGACCTCAGACTGTAGCACAAAGAGCTGAAATGTGGGTGAGGACCAGAACCTAAGCCTGGCCAACTGCAGTTGCACCACTTGTCCCCTCAGCAGCTGGCTCTGAAGCCTGTGTGCCCTGCCAAAGCCCTCGCAGGGATGATAACTGAGCCCTTCAGACCAGCCCCAACACGCTGCTCTGCCACGAGGAGATGGCACTGGGCACAGACATGCATCTGCCGACAGATCTGCCCTAGCTGTGGCACCAGGCACACCAGCAGCTCCTCAGGCACGTCTGACCAGTTGTGGAGACTCGAGTCTGACCTTCTGTAGCTAGGATACGACATTCTGGCAGCGCTGGAGGAGGCTTCACTCAAGAGAGCTAATTAAAGCTCCGTGACTCGTGTGCTCCTCTGAACAGCTCTCCTGTGCTCTGCCTCTTCCCTCTCCCCTCTGCACAGCAATGCAAACTGCTAACGAGGATGGAACGCTGCCTGAACCTGGACTAATTCAACTGATATGGGGTTTTCTCTCTTTAAAAAAGTATAAGACCACCGACTCTTTTATTCAGAGAACAGCTTCAAACAGATGTGCCCCTGGAAGTACACTGTTCCTCCAGAGAAGATGAAAACGGTTTTCTGATTCCCTTTTGCTTGCAATAAGCAGCCTATTACTGATTCTGTGAGACCATGAAATTGCAAGGTTTTATGCTCCAGTTTCCAGAGGTGCAAAGTGTGTGGTTCTCACCACGTTCCCCCTTTAATGTGTGGGGATGGCATCACCTCTGGGAGTCCACATTTAATATGACTTTTCATCTCCAGTCAAGAAGGGATCTTTTAACAGCTGTTATTTTATTTCAATTGCAACAAAAGAAAATCACTTTGGGCACAAACCTGACCCAACCATCACTGCCCAGGATCCATCCTGGTTTTCATAATTAGGCCTTGCACTCATCCACTCCTGACCAGGCTGAGGAGATTACTTTAGTGCAGCCTTCTCTTTCCCTGCCACTGGGGAGAAGAGAAAAAAAATCAAGAAAACTATAAACAGAAGGCACACAGGGGCATGAAAAAGCCCATGGCAAGCCATCTTTAATGCCCTGATAGTTTTACATTTATTGCCCTTTCCTCTATCATATGAAACTACAGAACCATACTTTCATGGAGTTATCGAGTCACTAAGGTTGGAAAAGGCCTCCAAGATCACAGAGTCCAACTGACAGCCCAACACCACCATGCCCACTAAACCCTGTCCCACAGGGCCCTGTCCATGCATTTTTATAATCTCTCCAGGGGTGGTGACTCCACCACCTTCCTGGGTGGCCTCTCAGTGTCCTCTTACATTTTGCATCTGGATATGCCCTTTCTAATTGGTAGACTTAAGTCTGTTTCTGAACCTCTCTGTCTTTTCCTTCACAGCACTGTGTGAGCAGAAATGTCTGTTTGGAAGCAGAGGTACAAGACCAAATGTCTGTGCTTGCAGAAGTGGCTGTACTGGTTCAGCCAATGAGGAGAACGTAAGGTCCAAACTCACAGATTCCAAAATAAGCAAATGCAACTGGAAGAGCCAAGAGAAGAATGGATTGAAGTCCTGTAAAGGGTCTGAAAGATGTCCATAAAGTCACACAGCAGTTTAAAGGCAGTTTAACAACTGCTAAGCTGCCCACATAACCCTCTGTCCAACTCCATTCAAAGTTTCCCTTAAGGATCACTTTAAATCTTCAGATATAAACCCCCTCCAAGGCTGTGCCTGTCCTGGTAGTTGGAGGCATTCCTAGCACAGTGCTTCTGGCCAAGCCCATAGATCATCTCCACAACAAACCCTGCAGAAACACAGCTAGTGCAGTCCAGCCAAAGCCTGGAGGCTTTCTGCAAGGGCAACCTGCCCCTCCCTCTGCTTGTTTTTCCCCTCCCTGACCTCCTAACTGCACCTCTTGTTCACAGCACTGCAATCACAAAGCTTGCACCCAGGAGGTCTGCCAGGAGAACTCTAGTCCACTCTTCTCCACTCAGTCCCTGTTGCCCACTTCATCTTGCTGGGTTTGGCCCCAATATACATCAAATGTCCCAAAGGAGCAAAATGCCAAACCAATTCTGGTCAGAGAGGGATCCACTTCTCTCCTTTAAGCAACTCTGTTAGGGGCTCTTTTCAAAGATGAACTGCCCTAGCACCTCCTAATACTCACAGCTCCACCACCAAACATGCGCTCCTGCCTGACTCCAGCAGAACTGCTGGCACTAAATCTTCTGTGCCCTTCCAAAGTGACTGGCAGCCAGAATCCATGGCACCATCCCTGCTCTGTGTCTTGCTGTGAAAGTTCTCCCCTTAGGAGGAAACCACAATTTCTTTCTTCCTGGCACTGGCCACAGCAAACTAAACTCCGGTTCTTACAACTGTTTTCCTTGCCCCTACCAGAGTGCCCCAGTAAGCCATGTCTGATTCCCAGAGTGGTTTGCAAAGCCACCCAGTAGCTGGGCTTCACCTCACCACCACAGCAGTGTATGTCCTTGGGTCCAATTTCTCTCCCATGGCACTACTAAGGCAAAACCTTTTAAGCATTGTAAGTACCAACCTGAGTTTCCTCTTCTGTTCTGGACATTGTTTTGTGTCATATCCTGTATCTGTTTCTCAGAGAATTTTCCCCCTTCCAGAGTCGCAAACACCCAGAAGATTACCTGATGCCATTGCTAAGGGGCACATTTGCCATAGCTCAGACCCTGTCTCACTCTAATGTCCTATTTGGCCCAGTCTCCAGCCTTCACAGGGCGGCTTGCTGTTTGTCTATGCTGAGAGGCTGAGAGGCCAGGGCACAATGTGCTGCCATGGCAGCTACACAAAGCATGGAGAGAAAGCAGGAAATCTCTTGGACAGCCACTCTGTTCAGCTAATGAGCATTAGATTTTAATACCAGAATCCAGGGTCTGTATGGATTTTTTTTTAACAAGTACATTCTCATACTGGATTACAGCTCCTACATCAGTAATGAGATGCAGCTGATGTAGATGAGTAATTGTAATTTCCTATATATAAAAAAAATCTATTACACAGGTTGCCTGTAGCCCAGGAAAATATGGTTCCCATTCTCTCAAATAATCAACAGAAGCAGTCCAAATGGAAGCAGGAATATGCCAAGACAAACTGGACTTATCGTGCAGGTGTTTATACCCAGGAGACTCTTTCTTGGTAGGTCAAGGGGTTGCCCTTTTTGCTACAGCAGACCAGGACTCCTTCAGGCTTTACTCCAGCCATGGAGGTGTGCAGTGTGGCATCTGCTGTTCCACAAAGGAAGCAGAACTTTGTTGCACCAAGCACAAAACATTAAATCACAAACCCAGGCTGCCTTTTGCACCTGAGCAAACTACTGTGCAGCAAATCACTTCTGCACAAAAAGAAAGTAGGAGGAGGCTTTGCCCCCTCTGCATGTCCCAGGTGCCCCCAGAGCCACAGGGAAGCACTCAGCTGCCCAGCCAGGCCTGGGTTCGCAGGTGCGAGCGTTGCTTGCTGTGCTCTGCCGCTGCAGGGCTTATTCTGCAGAAGCACTGACTGGCTGCACTGGCACCGGCAAGCACTGCTTTGATGTGGAGAAGGGAGTGCTCTGAGAGGGGGAATTAACAGGCTTTCTTCAATCCAGGAGCCTTTCTCAAAGCTAGAATCAAAGTCAGCAATAAAAATGCTGGATTTAATGGAGTCTGGTGTAAATGACATGACTTATACTGGATGAAAGCAAATGAGCTGCCCCTCAGAATCACCAGAGCTATGGGAATACAAAGTTTGTCCATGGCATGGATTGTAGCAAACTGCAAACACAGGTATTTGTGCCCAACAGAGAAGTTGGGATGATAGGCCTGCCAAGAGTTCATCGATCAGAAAATTATCGGGACAAGCATTAATCATCTGCCACAGCCCTGCCAGGTGAATGGTGATATTCCCACAACTAAGTAATTGTTCCAGTGTTTAACTGCAGCATTGGAGCACAGCCTTGCTTCTCCTCACACTGAAGAGCAAACCAAGCTGTTCCCAGCAGAACTGGTACTTCTTGGGTAACCTTGGTGGGCACAGAGAGAAGCCAGCACAGCTTCAGAGTAACAACATTCACATGTTTGAAGACAGAGTCTCTGCTGCCTGATTCCCCCCCCCTTTTTCTAAGCTGAATCAACCAAGATCCAAGCCCTGTTCTGTGTTCTCCAGTCTAAACTCTCCCCAGTTCTCCATCCCCTTCCCAGCATGCTGCAGCTGAGCTCCCTCTCTGCCCAGTCTCTAATTAATGCATTTACAGCAAGATTTACACTCTTCTGCCACAGCACTGCAAACTGCTCGGTCTTTCCCACGGTGCTGATACCTTATCACTTGCCCCACTGGCATTTCTGCAGCTGACTTTTCCTCTGTAAGCAACAGCTTTATTGGCTTTACATAGCTTTGTCTTAGGGATGTCAAGCTGTCTCACCCATTCATCACCAACAGTTTCAATTCTAGGCCTGCTTGCACTGCCTCCAAGTGTGAAGTGTGACATTGCTCACAAACATGACATCTCACTAAGGCATTAATGAAAGTAGCATATAGCAGAGAAATCAGGGCCCAGGGGCTATTATAAAGTCACCCCTTGATAACACTCTCTGCAGCCGGCCTTGCCCCTCGCTTGTCTCAGCCCAGCCACAGTCCTCGCTGAGGTGTATCAGCAGACTCCCTGAAGTGAAATCCTCTGCTCTTGGTGGAGAGCACTGTTGCTTCCCTTATCAAGCTTGAGGGGGTTGTTAACTGGAGTGTTTCATCATTCGTGTTAGTATCCTTCCAGATACTAGCTGAGTCTGATTCTCTGCCTGCCATCCCCTTGCTTTCCCCTTTATTTTTTCTCTTACTTAAAGGCATGTGCTATGTTTGCTTGGGCTATTTGATATCCTTTGTGAGCCCTCAAAGAAAAGCACTGGTGGGTTAGAAATGGATCTTTAAATCTGCTGGTGTAAGCTGTGTGAGGCCCTGTTGGCCTGGCAAAGCTGCTTTGTGCACAGACCCTCTTGTATCCTGACTTTCTGCAGGGGCCCTTAATGCACAGTAGACAGCACACCATAAGCTCCAATCCCAGCTCATTGCCTAGCTATTTAACCTTGTAAACAGGACTTAACTCTGACTTTTCTGAACCTAAACAGTCTGTTCCTTCCCTGCTTTCCCTTGAATTCCTCTTCCCTTGCTCATTCTGATCATGTTAAACCTTTTGTCACATCTAAGCTTCCCATGAAGGCTGCAGAAAAGGCACAGAGCAGGTTAGCCTTACCTCTGCCACCTGCAATCTTCTCTCCCTCCTGTTAGATTTACCTCCATGCCTTGCTGCAGGATTTAAAGCTCATGCTTTGCTCTGTTTCTGTTACGAATCTTCAAATAATGGGAACAATACAGCAGCAGTGGCACAGAAAATTTTTCAAAACCTGAGTGGAGCAGCCTCTGCCCTTCCCTCAGCAGCAGCTGACAAGGGATGCTCTAGGTGACAGCACCTGCAGTCACACCAACCTCCCTTTCCCAGGGAAGGAGGTGCAAGGTAGTAGCCACTTTACCTAGTTTAGGAGACTTCCTCCTTTAAACTTAATTTCTGGTCTTCAACTTGTTCCTACAAAATAAGAGTGAAAAATTAATTTCTAGCAGTGTGCTTTTTCCAGAGTATAAGCTGAGAACACTCAGCAGATAGACACAGAGCTGGGGAGGGGAAGCCTCAATGCAGAACTCCCTTATTTCCTACAAACTACACAATGTCTGGAGCCTGCTTTTGCCAGTGCATTTGGAAAGGCTGGATGGCCCATATTTGCTTCAACAAGTTACTCCTCTTTCTCTGTTGTAATCCCAGGTATAGTTCCCCCTTGTGCAGTCAGCATTCCTGCAGGACCAATACACATTTTCCCAAATTATTCATCCCCTACATCCTACATTTCTATTGCCAAGTGATTTGCAATTCATTTTCTGACATTTTTTGTTTACTTTGGTTTGGACTTGTGCTGAGGAAAGCCTGCCAAGAGCATTCCTCCCCAGGCTAATGAGCTTGCTCCAGCAGCAATCACTCTCTTAGAAACCTTCTGCGTACTTGGAATTGGTATTGGTTCTTGCAGAGACCCAGAGAAGTGAGCAAGTTCTGCGGCAGGCACGAAGACAAATGCTCCTGCTGACTTTCACACTCAGAGCAGCCAGCAGAGCACATTTGCTCAGGGCTGGAAGGGGCAGCCCGAACCAACGGAACAGCCACAAGTGTGTCAGGAGACACCGTTGCATCACAGGGAGTTCTCTGGTGTCTCCTGTGTCTCAGCTGACACCATCACACTTTCCTTGGGCTCTGTATTTTTCCCTGTCTAAATGGATTAAAGTAATAGAGTTAATTAAGCCAAGATAATTAATTTAAGCTAAGCAGTGCTGTCTAATTAGGTATCAGTGGTACACAATATTACACCACAAGCTATCACGATGCTCTGCTTTCCCAGTAAGTTGGAATATCCATGTGCTAAACTTGCCTGTCCGTGGAGCATTTATTCCCAGGCACAAAAGCAGCAATAAGTGCAGCAGAACGCTGCAGACAAAGCAAAGCCATGTCTGGAAGCCACCAGCAAGGAGCCCAGTGCCTCCTCCCAACAGTTAGACACCCCACTGATGGCAGTGCAGCCTGCAGGCATTGTTAAGGAGCACCTCCTCGCATTAGCCAACCCTTTGCAGCCGCCGGTGACCTTAGCACCGCCACCCTTTGTTCACTGACACACTGAGAGAGGTTATGCCACAAGCGCTCAGGTTACACAAGCTGTATGCAGCACCTGGGAAGACACGAGCAGTCATCTGGAGGCTGAGGGGAAATGGCACGCCTAGCCCTAGAGTATTTGGCAAAGACATGGAAGTGATAGGAGATAAAAAAGGGACAGCAGGCTACAGGCAGTGCTGAGCTACACCAGTGTGCCAGCCAAGCAGGAGAACTGGCTGTCACTACCCCTCTATCCCTGAACACCTTCAGCGCACAGCCCTGGCTCTGCATCCAGGTGGTGCTCAGAGGCATCCTGGACACTGGTGTTAGTCTAGACCTGGGAGCACTCAAAGCTTGGGTTTCCAGGGGTGTCCAGATAAACCCACACAGAGATACGCTTTACCAGGTGAACTCACCAACTCAGGTCCCTGCCAGCCTGGAGGTCTCCACATGTGCTCCATCCTCTTGGTGGCAAAAGTCTGTCCCTGACCCTTACAGGATTTAAAGCACACTTGGAGCATCAGAGAAGCTTGTGTAGAAAGAAAACTTGCCCCAAACCCCCGAACTTACTGCTTCTCTTTTCACAGCAGATCAATGTGCCATGTGCTCTTCACGAAGGAACAACTGCACCCTGGGTACACCACCACCAGCACTGCAGAGTCAGACAGGGAACTATGGTCAGGATGCATGGTGCTACAGTCAGGCCTAGCCTGTCACACCAGCTACACTACAGCAAGTAGTCTTTGTGCCCTGAATAATAAATGAATATCGACACCTGTGCGTGCTTTTCAAAGCAGGGTTTATAGACCTGCCCTTTCAAATGAGTTCTGTCTCTGTGCTAGCATAAAATAAAGCTCTTCACATCAGTTCTTATCTTGGTCTGGGACACAGAAAATTCCTCCCTGTATTCAAACCCAGGCGATGCTCATGGGCACCTTGTGCTGTATGAAGAAGGGCTAAGCACACCGGAAAGCTCTTGGGCAAGGAGCCAACGATCTGCATGTGTCACACAGAAGTGGCAGAGTGATTTTTTTTTTTTTTAAGGCACACCTGCTTGAGATGGAAGAAATTGGATGACTGAGACCATGCCAAAGGATGGCAGCACTACAGCTCTTCTGTTGGGGCCCTGGAGCAGAACCCAGCCTCTGCTCAAAGGTGTCACTTTGTGTACATGCTTTGGGAAGAGCTCCACTCATCACTTGGCTGCTCAAGCCCTTTCAGTAGCACACTCTTATTCCCTGGCTAACACAGACTTTGGTCACCTGAGCCAAAATTGTAGGCAAGAAATGTGGGCTGTGATTTTGCCAGAATTGCATAGCAAACACAGGAACTACAATAAATCATTTCAACAGTTGCACCGAACGTCTCTTACATGACACCACACACACAAGGCTGGTTTTCCTCTAGAATCATAGAATCAACAGGCTCCAAGCTCATCCAGTCCAACCTATCACCCAGCCCTAGCCAAACAACCAGACCATGGCACTAAGTGCCCCATCCAGGCTTTGCTTCAACACCTCCAGGGATGGAAGACCTCTAGTCCCTTAAGTGACTGAAACAGGATGAAGGCACCAGGACAGCAGGGCAACGAAGATGATCCTTGGGGTACTGATAATCTGGCACTGAGAACGTTTGTCATTTGGGAAGGTACAGCATAAAGAAGTTGCCTGCTCTCTCCCTTCTACCCTCACGTAAGCACACAGAAGACTCAAGCCCAGTCCTCTCAGAAGTCAGTTCAAACCTGCAAGGCTCAGGTTCATGACTGTGGCTGCAGTGACGTCAACTGCTCCTGACACCAGTCAGGATTTAAAGTGGCACAGGTCACTTCAGTGCCTCCTTACTCTGCTTTCATTAAAACCTAAAGGCACAGACATTTCCTCATTTCCTCCCTTCGCTTTTAACCAGCTCTGTTTACCCACAGCCCAGAGAACAGTGAAAAAATATGATCCAGTTTCTGCCAAGAGATCTCAGTGGCTACCAAGGGACAGACCTCAGCCGTGTTTAACCGAGATGAGCTCCGGCCTGTGGGGTCTGTCCACTGAGCTCCTGCTAAAGCCGAATGCTTCAGTTGCTAACCTGGATTTCTTCCTGGAGCTGGCAAAGCACACCTGCTGAAATGCTGGTGTGTAGCTGCTATCCACCTGAGAGCTCCTTTGCCCTCTCCAGTGGCTATGCACTGCTGCCAAGTAAGCTACTGGTTGACATGCTAAGGACACACAAGGCCCTGTGGAGCCTTAGTCCCTGGAAATATTTTAGGAAAGGAGCTCTCTACACAGTGGAGGTACAGTGAATAACTTCTCAGCTGAAGGTGCACATGCCACTGCTCCCAGCTGCCTGCTGCACTCAGCTGAAGGTGCACATGCCACTGCTCCCAGCTGCCTGCTGCACTCAGCTGAAGGTGCACATGCCACTGCTCCCAGCTGCCTGCTGCACTCAGCTGAAGGTGCACATGCCACTGCTCCCAGCTGCCTGCTGCACTCAACTGAAGGTGCACATGCCACTGCTCCCAGCTGCCTGCTGCACTCAACTGAAGGTGCACATGCCACTGCTCCCAGCTGCCAGATGTTCTCAGCTGAAGGTGCACATGCCACTGCTCCCAGCTGCCTGCTGCACTCAGCTGAAGGTGCACATGCCACTGCTCCCAGCTGCCTGCTGCACTCAACTGAAGGTGCACATGCCACTGCTCCCAGCTGCCTGCTGCACTCAACTGAAGGTGCACATGCCACTGCTCCCAGCTGCCTGCTGCACTCAACTTGTGTTTTAGATGAGGATAATGGAAGAGAAAAAAATATCCTCTACAATTTCCTGTGGTTTGCATTTTCCTGAAAAATACCTTCCTGAGACTTTTCTCTTACCAACACAAAATCTTTCTCGATGTTGTTTCATACTGACAAGCCACTTCTACTCATTATTTGTCCAGAGACTTGAAGGAGTTTAAGGCAGAAGTTGGCCTTACTAATGGCACCCTACCAAAAGAATATACCAGCTCAGTACAGTTACTCGAAGTGGTAAGTTACTTAGTTCTAACTTCTAATTGTCATTATGATTCCAGCACTCTGTTTGCTCAAGACTTATTCCAAAATCCTATAAAACCCCAAAATAAATAGGGTACAATAAATCCTGAGCTCCTGTTATGGGAACAGCAAACAGAAGCATGAGGCAGCAGGGAGAGTGCCTGGGCTTTCTGGCTGAATGTGACCCTTCTTACGAGCACAGCACTGGCAGCCTTGACTCACCCAAGGCTTACAACATCACTTGTGGCTGTTCAGACACTAAGTCCCTGCTCTGTTCTTTCTGAATTTTCATAGGGTTTGTGCTGTTTTCAAAGAGAAGGTGGCACTGACACTTCTCCTGCCTAGAAAGCAGCCAAGTGCAGTAAGTAGGGAAAAGCTGATTTTCGTTCTTGCTCCCTACCATTATTATCCATTGCCAGACACATGTGGGCGGGTGCCATGCTCCATGGAACACCCACATGCATGCCTGCAGATGGCATCCCTTAGTTTATCCATAACTAAGTGCAGCAGCAACTCAAGGGCAGAAGCCACTAAATGTGTCCTAGTGAGAGCAGCCACAGGACAGAGAAGCATCATCTGGTCTGGCTGTTTATTTAACACTCAGCCTTCCTGCAGCATACCCTGTGCTGCACAGGTCACTGAAAACCAGCAGGTGATGGCTCAGACTGAGGACATTCTGGGGCTGGATCTGAGCTGATGGCACCCTGAGAGGGTTTGCCAGCTCATAGATCAGGTCCCAGATGAAACAGACATTGCAATATATCACAAAGATGAATAAACACGCATTGAATCCTGCACAGGATTATTTTCACTTTAAATTACTTCACCAGGAAAGCTGCCCTAACACCACATTGTTATGGCAATTGATGCTGTAACACTAACACCATTTGGAGGAGGAGCAGGACACACCAGAAATGTACACCATGTCCATAGCAAGGGCAGGCTCTAAGATTAACTTTTATTCTTCAGCAGACTACTCAGCAGTTGTAGGTAAGAGCTGCCACATCCAGAATAAACATTCATGATTCAGGAGGAGTTTGCACTGTGCTCGTGAAGAGGAGCTCTGGGCCCATCCAGGTCTGGAAAGGACAAAGGTCTCTGCCCTAGAGCATGCAGGCAGACATTACTCTCCTCAGCACTGCTTCTGCTTGTACCAACTGGCATTTGGGAGACTCTCATTAGCTGCTGTCCCTTAAGACACAAGGCAGCACCGTGTGAACTCCAAGCCCTGTCCTCTGGCAGAGGTGAAGTCCAGTTCCTGTGGCACAGCCCATGCCTGTCTTCCTCCTGGGCAAGGAAGGCTGAGAGATCTGTTCTGCCTCTGTACTCCTGAACTGAGACGCAGACTGCCCCAGAGATGCTTTTCTGTTCTGCTTCTGCCCAAGTCACAGGAGCTTGGTTCCAAATCAGACAGGCCAGCTGAGCCAGAGGTCAAAGAATTCAGTCTTTCCCTCCTCTGTGCTAGAGCCTTCCTATTTGAGAGGTAACAGCTCCACAGCCTCTGCAGCTAACCTGGCTTGGAGAAGCCCTTCTGATAAAACTGATAAAAAACAGAAAGTGCTTCTGAGGAAAACCCCTGACTAGACAATCCACAGCCTGAGCCAGGCAGAACTTGTGTCCTAATGATCAGAATTCAATCCAAAATGTTTGTACCCACTTTGCTCTTCTGCTGTGGAAGTGCTCCTGATGGGATCAGCCCTTTCCCAGCTGAAATTCTCTGGCACCTGGCCCAGATCTTTTTCCCTCCTGTTTAGAAGCAGCTCTGATCAGGACATGTAACTTGCTGGCTCTGTACTGCCACAGAAGATGGGAATGGCTTGTGAGGGAAGAGAGACACTTTTGCCAGAGAGCCAAGAACAGAGAAACATCCTCATGGGCTGTTCAGAAGTTTCCCCACCCCCACCCCCCTCTTTTTCCTATTAGTCAGGACTGATTATTAGGTGGTTAGTGCTGGCAGAGGGCACATCAGGTGTAAGACAGATTTGTCATAGGGGTGTAGCAAAACCAGATCACCCTCTTCAGAAGCCTCTTGCTTCCCTATGCCCTGTGCCAGGCTTCTGGTAGGCAGCAAAGGGCTGGTGACCAACCTGGGTGTCTCAGAGAAAAAGGATCCAAGCCCTTGTGGTTCACATTATAACCAAGCCTGGGGTAGTAAAAATGGACTTCAGCTGGCTCCAAATGCAGCAGCCTGTCTGCCTGCCTGTTTAATGGCACAAGCTACTACCAACCTAATACCTTCACCTGCCCTTTAACAGAGAGACCATTTCAAAATCTTTCTCCTGCTATTAAAACACTTTTAAAAGCTTATAAACCAAGCAATCATTTTCCCCTCCAAAGCTACCACCTGCCAGCACTTTACAAGGCCAAATAACTGAAGGAGGCTGGAGGTTCACAAAGACAAGTGGCAGAGACTTCCTGCAGCAGAGCAAAGTGACCAAAGCTCCATTCACACACAAAATGAAAGTCAAACCTGGCTTTATTCTCCATTTCTTCATCTAGAACAAACTCTGGTTTTGCACCTTCTGCTGGGAAACATCTGAGGATAAAGATGCAAGCCAAGAGATAAGCAATGAGCTGAACAGAACTATTTCGGAGACCACAGCTAGGAAGGCTGAGGTGGAAAACCCTTGGCTATTGAACTATGCAAGGATCAGGCTACGGTAAAACAAAACGCTGCAATAAACAGGGTGGGGTCTGAAGAAGGCAAAAGCACAGAGATTAATACTGACATGAGGACACAGAGATATTGCAAAGCAAGCCCAGAATATTGACCTCTCTTTCCTTGCCACAAGCAGAATAGGATGAGAGGAATGAATCCAGAATAAACAAAAGAAAGCCAGGCTCAGTCTCAAGGTAGCAAAAGCTGAGACTGGATTTTTGATCTTTGAGTCAGAAGGTTGGGGAGGGGAATGACAAACAACAAAAAAAAACCAGCCTAGAAAAGAAGCTGAGCAAGGTTATAGTAACAGCAGAAAGGAGCTGAGGGAGGGAAGTGGATAGGATCTAAATTAGGAGCAGTTACACCAGAGGGTGCCTGGGCTGAATTAGAAAGATAAAGAATGTTTACATGAAGTAATAGGAAATGATTATAGACCTCTGAAGTGGATTACAGTCTACACAGGACAATCCTTAGTTGTGAAGAGTAGTCAAAGGTGCTGGGGAGATTCCCACTGGAGAGAGGAGGAAACTTGCTCACAGTGAGAACAACCAGCCTCTGCAATAACCTCCCCAGGGAAGTGGCATCCCCAACGGGGGTCACTTCCAAGATGCAGCTGGACAGGTTGCTGGGCCAGCTTGTCTAGACTGAGCCTTGGCCAAGAAAGCTTGGACCAAATGATCCCTGAGGTCCCTTCCCACCTGGGACTCTATGATTCTGTGAAGTCCCTTTAAAAGGCTAAAACCTGGACCACAAAGGGCTGCATTGTGCTGGTCATAGACAGAGGGACTCTGGCAGTGGCTTGGTGTGTACAATCGAGGTAGTTGTGGTGCTCAAAGCGAGTGGGAGAAGCAAACCCACACGCAGTGACTCTCCTGACGTCCGTGGCCTGTGGGACTTTGCAGGACACACACAGCTGCTGCTCTCCCCTCGGCTTCTGCAGACCCAGCTGGAGGGAAGAGAGCTGCACTTGTGCCAACCAAGGCTACAGCACAAAAACGCACCAGTGCTGGAAAGGGCCCCGAGGGATGGCAAGTGTTCTGGAACTGCTCACAAAGCAGAAGCCAGGGGCATAAGGAGGAGGAGGTTCCTCCTGAGCTCTGAGAGACCAGAGTAGTAGGGATCTGAGCCCAGCCCTGAGGCCGGGGCTGTGTGCTAGATGAACGGTTCCTCACCACAGACACACGAGAGGTGGGCAAAAGAAACGTGGCTGTGAAGTGACCAAACAGCTGCAACGAGGCAAGGACCTGCCAGATCAATTCTGCCTCAATGCAGAGTGAGATGCTGCAAGGGATCAGAGAGGTGACAGATGTGGAGGCCTGCATGGCAGTGGTGTTTCTGGAGGCTGTGGCTTTCCTAGCTGCCAGTTCTACTGAGGCAGACCAAGCTCTTCCACTAGCAGCCTGGGGCCAAGAGCTGAACACAGACCTCCAGAGTCCCGGGCTGGTGTTCTCAAAAGAACACATTCTTTCCATTCTGAAGACACTGACTTGAGTTTGCCCTTGCCACAGGAAGAAAAAATAACACACCAAAAGAGCAGTTGTACCAAACGAGTGACACTGAGCACTGCTCTAAAGCTGTCTCTCCTTTGAAGAGGACATGGCTAGCTTAGGGTCACAGGGCAGCACCAGGGGAAGCTAGAAAGCAGACAAGCCAACATCAAGGCCACGCTACCACCACTTAGTCCACAGTTGAGCAGAAACAATCCTCAGAAAGCAAAGCTCAAGTTTTCACCCCAGCTAATGAGCAATCTAGGAACCGGTAACACAGAAGTGCAAGAAAACCTGTCTGTGCTTGGAGGGAAAAGTTACGTGGCTGCAGCCTGCACTGCAAACTGCTTCTGATGGTGTTTTGTGTCTGTGAAAAGAAATCTTCCCCTGCAATTTTAATACTGCACTGACAACTACAGTTCTGCAATCTGTTACTGCCTGGGAGTGCTTTGCCTCGATGCTGTGGCCTAAGTCCTGTCCTCAGGTGCAAGGGCACAGCAAGATGCATCTGGATACTTGAGAGCTATATTTAGATGAAGAAGAAAAGCCCACTTGAGTACAGAGTTCCACTTTGGATCACTTCATGCTTGGATTTGTAGTCAGTAGCTTTAAATTTCCCTAGTTAAGAGAGGGCAGGTGCAATATACCCAATGCTGTGCTAGTTAGGTGAGTTCAGAGAGACACAGCAGGCGGCAGAAGCAGCAGGGATCTGAGCTCCTTCTGTGCAGAACCGCTAACCAATGTGGAGAGAACTTAAAACAACAGCAACACAAAATAAGCAGTTGAGAAAGTTTGCTGGCCAATGTTGAGCTCAGGCTTTCTCAAGATCAAACAGCTTCACAGCCCTCAGACACATGAAGGAGGATGCCTGAAGGAAAGCAGAATCCCTTCTGACTCCACAGCTGTACGAGAAGCTTGCACTGTGCCTGCCCTACTGAAGTCAGGCCAAAAGTACTCCCAGCTCCTTGCCTTCCTGCAGCTCCCCATAGTCCCTCACCTGGTTTTCAACACTACTTCATCTCTGCTGGCATTTCAGTTACAGATGCTCTTGCCCATATATCCCACAGCCAGAGCAAATCAGGCCAAGAAAGCAGAGTGTGCATCAGCTGGCACACCCCAGGGCTGTCTCCTACTTGGGCTTCCCGAGGAGCCAGCACACAGGGACCAGGAGCTCCAGCTCAGGAGCTGAAGAGAACCAACAAGTGAACCCTCACCAAAGAAAGGATTTCTTTGGTTTCAAAGGGTTATCTGTTTGTATAAAGTCACAGGATTGAGGTTTGGAGGAAAGAAGAGCTTGGAACTGAGTTCTGGGCTGTGGGTTTATCAGGAAACCTCAAACTATGTGCAAATCAGAAAGGTTCTGATGTGAGAACTGGGATGTGCAGGCAGCACTCAGGGTATGGCTGTGGAAAAGCACAAAGTCAGCATTGCCACAGACACCAAGCAGAGATTTCCTGAGATGAGTGAAATTACAGCAAGAGAAAAAAGCTAAAACATTACTGCATAATGCAGTGCCATTAAAAGGTATCAAGTGGTGGCTGCCTTCTCTGGGTGGAAGGAGCTGCTGCAGAGCACAAACCCAGCTGGACATTCATGGGGCACAATGCACTTCCTTTCACATTAGTAGTTCAGAGGTGAAATGTTCTGACACAATCAGATCCAGCCTGGCCTTCTGATTTTCCAGAAGTGAGTTTAGTTTTACTGTGTATTTTATCATTATTTCAGAAAATGACCATCAAGAGAATAGAAATATTTACCTCTATCTTTGTAACAGTGTAAACTCTTTACTAGATAAAGAAAAGATGCCAGCTCAGGACACCAAAACACAGAACAGGCTTCAGCCAAAATATATAAGGAAAAGGAAACCCCCCAAAATACTTAATGATATGGTGACTCTTCAGAAGGAGAGAAAGTAACTAACATTGCAGCCAACTTGGAACTGCAGAGTGCAAAGCCTTGCACAGTACAGGGGCGAATGACTCGCAGTTTGTGTAAGCCTCTAATGCCACCAAACACATCTCAGTTCCTATCTCCTCCCTTCCATCCACTCTTTGTATCAACAGAGACAAGCAAAAATCTGGGCTTGAGCTGAAGGCATTAGCAGTTAAAACTGGAGGTTATCAATTCCCTCAGGTGCTCAGGGATGGGACAAGGGGCAATAGGCACAGACTGGAACCCAGGAAGCTCCACCTCAATATAACAAAAAACTTCTTTGGTGTGAGGGCGACAGAGCCCTGGAGCAGGCTGCCCAGAGAAGTTGTGGAGTCTCCTCTGGAGACTTTCCAAACCCACCTGGATACAACCTTGTGCAACCTGCTTTAGCAGGGGGGTGGACTCCCAGAGGTGTCTCCCCACTCCCACCACTCTGGGGCCCTGTGAACCCTTCCATACCCAAGAGAGGGACAATAGCAAGGAAGTCCCTTGGCTTGCACCACCCTCTCCTTCTCATTCAGAGACTTACCACAGCTTCTTTTCTTCAGGCTGTTTCTCACACTCTTCACTCCTTCTTGCTTTCACACTGCTCCCCTCTGCACCTTCTCCGAGGTGCAGCTTCCCTGCCTGAGTGCAGGGGATGAGCCAGGCAGCATCGGCACTACTGCAGTACTTTGCTCTACAAACCCTGAATGCCTTCTCTGGGGCAGGCACCATTGGCTCACGTTGTCTCTCTGGTCCCCTAGAATGCTCCAGCCCTGCCATCTCCCTATCTGCTGTTGGCTGCTCCTGCTGGGCCTGCTGCCTTGTACTTTCCACTGTGGCACAGCATCACATCTTTTCAGACAACTGCTCCAATTAATTTATTAAACCCATTTACAACCCTAACCTGCCTGCCAGTTTACTTGCAGCCACTACACCACTGTCTAACCTGCACGTTTCACAGGCAGGACCTCTGTCTCTCCACCCCAGTCAGCAGCAAAACCAGGCTGACACCCAGCACAGAGCAGACCTAACAGTCTCATTAGCAAAATGTAACTCCTTAGGTTTTCACCCTCCTCTCCTCACAGGGAAGCACCTAGATCAGGTGTCCTCAACTTACTCGTGAGGAGTTCTGCCACAGCTGCAAAAAAGCATGAAGTTAAGGCACAGAGCCAGCCAGCCCAACGGGGCCTTCCCTGAATCACCTCACACTGGCTGCTACTCATTTCCTTCTTAGCAATCAGGCGGCACACAGAGACCAACTCCTCTGTCTTGCATCTGCTCACTCTTTTCCCTTCACTTCTTTCAGCAGATCCCATTGCACAGCCAAAGCCTAGAGCCAGGTGATGTTCTTTGCTCTTAACTTGGATTGTGAGATGGCAGCCTGATGGATACTCTGACACAAGTAAGAGCAGCTGGTCCATAATAATCCTGTGTTCCCCAATGATTTAAGGTGCCAGTTCAAAGCAGTGTTTATTGGCTGTTAAAGAAGGCAGCTCTCTCGCCATGGCAAACTCCTCCTTGTTTGGGAACATGTTTCTAGTGCTCAGGAGGGAGCTGCAGGGAGGGATTTTTAAACTGGTCTTGCAAAAACACTCTCTGTGAAAACTGAAGGCAAAGCTGCCCCAGTGCACTCTGAACCCATGCTGGTGGTGTTGTCTGGGGTGCTACGGGAGCACACCTCTCATGTTTCTAACACAGCTCCTGAAGCACAAGCGAGAGTGCAGCGCTCACAGCATCGGTGGCAGGCGCTGGAGCCAGGCAGTGCTCGCCCAGGCTGCCCTCCTTCCAATGGTGCCCAGCACAGGCTGCGGCCACAGGCACAGCACAGGTCTGGGGCATGGGGGACAGCACGCCGCTTGAAACTGGAGCATCTTTAACCCTCCAGACACTGTAACAGAGGTCAAGTGCCTTTTACAGTCTTTACTATTCTACCTTTGGGAAGACAGAAGACATTGTAGAGTATTTATGAAGGGGGTGGGCAGTCTCATTTTCACACTGCTGCTGAGCTGCATTAGGGCGGTCGCTACCCTGCCCGGCAGTGACAGTTAGGAGGCTGCCCAGCCCTCTCTGGAATAGAGCAGCCTGTGCTGTTGGTGCTCCACAGAGCAGAAGGCAGGCTGAGGGGGTGGGAGCAGTCGCGGGGCACTCAGGCACGCAGCACAGCCCCGGCTGGCCGCAGGGCATCCTCTTCACGGCACTCTGGGCGCTGCCAGCGGCTCTGCGGGAGGACTGGGTGGACGTGTTTGATGTCTTAAGGGGGACAGACAGAGGGTCGGGGCTTGTGAGACCAGAAAGGTGTTTAGCTTTGTCTCTAGCAGGAACCTCTCAAGCTCCTGGGACAGCACTGCAGGAGGTGGAAAGGCAAACTGCGCCCTCCGAGGGCTGAGATACAGGATGGCTCACAGTACCATGCAGCAGCACTGCTCAGAGCCCTTTTCATAGCAGGAGCAATCTGACAGGGGCTGTCAGTGCCAGGTAGTGCCAGACCGGCACTTCCCTCTGGAGCTCAGCACTGCCCTCAGGAGTGCGGTGGGGTGGCCTCTGGCTGCAAACCAGACTTTACTTTTTCACACAGGACCCCTGCTGCAGCTGATGCACTGCAGGGACATGGGGCCCGCATGCAGTCTGACAGACATCTGTCACTACTGGCCCCTCGGCACAGAGCAGATCTACTCCGCCGCACAGTCACCTTCCCTGGTTTAATTCTGATGCCAACAAAAAAAAAAGGTAAAAAGTACTAATTCTGCCTGCAAGATGAAAAAAAAGACTGTGGAAATAACCTCTGCCAGAGATACCAGGGGTGGAGAATGAGAGGTAGATAAAAAAGTAAATAGGGAAGGGGTGAGGAACATTTTAAACTTCAGTGCTTGCAGGCTTCACTTGCAAATACACAACTAAACTGCAGAGTTATGGTAATCAGAGCAGTGCAATCAAGTGTTGTCTGCTGATCTTCTGAATGCTAAGCGCAGCTTCCAGCTCCACACAAAGCAGGGCTTGTTATCTTTTAATATCCCTTGGAGACCTTCCACTGTCTTGACTGCTTTCCATTGCATTCTATCACAAGTACAGTTTTCCAATTAGTTGGGATACTTGGCAGAAGTTTTTTTTTCCCTTAACTTAAAAAAGGTCAATATTAAAGCAAGAGAAAGTTCCAAAGTGAGTTGGCATTCTACTAGATTGGTTCACCCTTTGCATTAACTGATCTTCATCTGTTACAGGTAAACATAGACAAAGTAAATTGCATTTCATTTCCAGAGCCTTGATACTTAAAATCTGAGTCTCTTCTGGGAGCTGGGCAGCCTCATTCTTGTTAAAGTGAGAGATGCCCTGGAGGTGCAGGCTCCTGCGGCTGCTGGCCGGCAGGGTCACGCTCAGCGCTCCCGCGAGTGCGGTGCCTGGCACCGTGACCAGCACTTGCCCTCTGCTGATGGTATTCACATTAAAACGCTTCCTTTGGTTCCCAGATCATCTCCTGCAGGTCGTACAACCTGCTTCACAACTGCTGCCATTACTGGACGTGCAGCTGATCTGTAACAGATCGCTGCTTTCAGATGAGGGTAGGGATTGTGTGGTGCTGACAGCTGACATCTCGGGTGCTGGCCTACCTGAAACTACTATTCCTTGGCTTTTTCTCATCATTTCATTTTGTTTCAGACGACTGTGAAATAGTTATGCCATTCTTAATTCTACTTCAGGTGGCACTTACAAAGACAATGAGATAATCCTTCAAGTGATTGGCATGGTTGGCACCCCTGCTTTCTACCTCGGCTGAAGGAAGTGTGTTACCAAGAAACCCCAACTTCACTTTTGCTTCATGTGCTTTTACCTGCAATACAACCACTGACAGTCACTCCTCCTTCAGAACTTCTTTGCCTGGGAGCTGGAGTCTAGCGCTACGATCCCACAGAAAGATGCAGAATCAGTCTGCAGCACTGCCGGACCCACCTAGTAAAGGCTCCTGTCACAGTGTTGCAGACTTGTAACCTCCGTGGCAGCAAGAGGCAGGAGCCAAAAAGAAGCTGCAGGTTTCCTTCTCTCCAATTTCTCATCTCTGAACATTGGTTTAGCTCCACTGGTTTGTAGCAAATTGAAGTCTGCAACTTCACAAAGCTCCAATAAAATGCATAATGCTCAATTTCTCCTTTTTTAAACTCTCTTACCATTGCCACAGAGGACTTCAGTGCACACCACTCAGTCCTGGAAGTGTTTAACCCCCAGAGCAGACACACTTTGAAGGGCAGGAGCAGGCTGGTGTCAAACACCTTAGGCAAGCCTCATGCCAAGAGCTTTATGGGGCTGCTGGATCTCCAGTGCCCACCCACAGCACAGCCATCAGATGTGTCCCTGCTCTGCTCTGACCCCGGGGCAGAGGAATGACCCAATGAGCTACACCTTGCTAACACTGTTTTGTTGTATGAGGACATCTGGGAATTTTTAAAGATACACAGACTATGAAGAGCTGCTGCTCTTAAAGGATGTGGGTCATGACACCTCTACCTGCTCTGGGAAAGGAGCAACAGTTCTGAACAGCCCCTCAAGGTTGCCAGCGGATTTGCTGTAACCTCTCAGACCTGCCCAGCTATTAACATCCATTTCCTTCTCAGTGCCTCTACTAAATTTACCACAAACAGCTTTTCGGCCTTGTCATGCAACAAGCTGAATAATTACTCATTTTTTGGAGGTCAGGCTCAAGGCTCAGCTGAAGGAAGCTACCCTTTAGGAAATATTCTCTTAAGTGTGATAAATTTGCCTTCTGTCAAGAGATTTGGCTGCAGTAGCAATATTCTGATGACACCTTGCTTGCAGCAAGGGACAGCAGTTGGCCACTCCATTGCTATCTGTGCTTCTGCCTGCCAGGTGGTTTCTCTTTGATTTGGTCCTTTAAGAGCAGCATCCATGCTGATTTCTTCCATTTCCCAACATGCATGCCTAGATCTCATTTCCCATAGGAGGAAGCAGAGGTCATAGTAGGAATGAGTCCAAAGTACCTCCATCATGGAAGACCCTGCCAGGCTCCTCTGTCCACAGGGCTGGCTCAGAAGGACTGTTAAGACTGCACAAGACTGAGTTTAGGAGTATGGGAGAGAAAAGGTCCATTTTAATCCTAAGGCTGCCACAGAACTTCAGCAAAGGCCTTAAAATGTTCTATACCTCAATAACCTCCACTATTAAGGTATATAAAGAGCTTTATTTATTTTGAAACTCTTCCCTTGAACGAGATGAAGAACAAATCCCTCTCAGTCTGTCAGTTCTTCAGGCACGTCTCAACATCCCCTGCTGCAACAGTACCTCCAGAAGCATCACCCACAGGTAAGGATTAGCAGTCAGCCAGACCAGTCATGAACACCTCTGCCTCTCTGTAGGTTCTCCTGCCCCCTCATCCACATCCCAGTGACACACCACACCTCATGGGCAACAAACACCTGTGAGCCCCTTTGCCTTCTGACCACAGATAGAGCAGTCTGCATTTGATCTGAATGTGAGTTTTGCTGGGAGTGACAACTCATGCTGAGCACAGCATAATCCAGCCTGGCAGCACTTCTCATTCCCACTAGTTTTGATGCCTTCCAGCAAAACAACCAACAGCTGTGGCCAGAATGATTTTATCACCACTGGCCAAATTCCTGTTTACCAAGGTGTGAGCTCGGGAGGGAACCAGCAAAGAAAGGCTCTAGTGTGAGCACAGGAGGGGAGGGGAGGTTGATTCTGGTGATAAGAGGATGGGGAGGGAGGAAAGAAGGGGAAAACAAAGAAAAGCAGCATTCACAGAGGTCACCCAAGAGGCATGAAATTATTCTCTATAATTGCATTTTACCTCCTTCAATAATCTGAGTCCTTGGGTGAGCTTCCTCAAAAGCTCAGACCCAGTCAATGCACATCAAATTAGCACATCATTAACTGTGCTTTTTAAAGAGATGTTAGCTCAATAGAACCAAAATAGGTCTGACAGGGACTAAATTCCTGCTGCATTCTGACTCATTTCAAACAACAGGCACCCTCCGCAGGTGAGCCATGAGCTCCTGGCTGCCATCTGAGCCTTGCTGCAGTTCTCACTGAGCTATGTGTGGGAAATTTCCACACCATGTGCTCAGCGTCAGCGGAGACTAAGCTTCAAGGGAGAAAGAAGAAAGCTTAATTAAAAGCAAACTAAAATCATCGCATTGAATCCTCTGAGAGACTTTCACCTAGTTCTGGTTTTAAATACAGCTGCAGCAGGACTGGCTGCAAGCAAAGTAGCTGTAAAACTTTCTGTAAGACTTCTTGTGCACAGAATTCCAACAGAATGTTTGGCAGCCAATTACAAATAAAATGCATCCCATAGGAAAGAGAACATCAGGCAGGAACCTTGCTGTTTACCAAGATCAAGTTCAAAAAGCAGCACATTCAACACGGGTAAGCTGTCGGGCAGGATTCCGAGACCGAAGGACCTCATGAAAGTCCAAAGAAACAGGGAAGAAAGTCAAGAGAAAAGAGTTTTCTTCCTAACGTTTTACAGTCTGCACAAACACTGGCTGAGACAGGCTGTCACCTGCTGACAGCAACCTCTGTGCTCTGCCAAGTACTCTGCAGCTGCGTTTCAGACTTCTGCCCAGGATGGAACAAGGAAGCCCCCAGGGAGCAGCAGCCACATCTGATTAACCAACCCGAGAGGTCCTCTTCCGCTCTGCCCGGACGAGGAACCGGTGCCAGCCACGCATCCCACCTCGCCCAGAGGTCTCAGAGCCTCACGCTCTGGGAGTGCAAGTAGTGGGGGAACAGGATGGAAGACTGCCTGCCCCCGAGGGACCACAGGCTGCACTGCCTGCTCCTCCTCAGCTTGCTGTAGGTGTCCCTGCTCAGCACCACTCAAACCACGGCCAGCAAGTTTCCTATACTACTGGGACAGCTGCTCCCACACTCCAGTGTGCTCTTCTAAACTCTGACTGATACAGTGCATTTCCAAGCTAAACTGCATTGGTAATTTTATCTCCTTGCTTTCCTGACCTTCACCTGTTTAAAACCAGATACTTAACCTCGCACTAATGGCAGGGGTTTTACTGCACCAAATCACACCTTTAAAGCCATTATTGTAACCTCTGCTCCCAGCTTTAGAGGGCTGGGAGGCACTCAAAGACTTCTGGCCCCATCTTTTTCTTTTTGACTGGGTTATTAAGCTCTCCCAGTTACTACACCAAAAGCTCTCAACCCTACCAAAACCGCTCGCAGGAGTGGTTGTTGTGGTTTAGACAACGGTGCAGTGTTAACTGTGGGTCACAGTTGAGGAGCTAGGCCTCCTCTTCACAAGCAGCTTTGGCATTTGCCAATTGCATGCAAAACTTGAGTAAAGGTACAAGTGCCACGCTGACCTGAATTTGTAAGCTCAGTTACAGAAGAACCGAGTCCCAAACCTCATCTTCCAGGCTTTGTCTCCCACTGTCCATAGGCTCACAGCAAATCCACCCAAGCTTTGTGCTCCTTAAGGTCCAGGAGGTGCAAGCTGCTCCCAGGCTGCATCTGTTACTGGTGCAATGCAAAGAGACTGCCCCTCAGCCTGCTGCCAGCAGGACTCCACTCTGCAGTAACCCCACGGCAGTGCCCATGGTGAGCCACCATCGCCACGCTGCTCCGGAGGTGCTGCCTGTGGGACAGGCCTGGCACTGAGCCTGGGTTTGCACAAACAGTCCCTTAACACCCCTCAGGTTTTCCTTTGCTTAACTCCCACAAGCACTTCGGTGGCAGAGTTTCAGTTTCCAGCTGACCCGTTCTGAGTGGACAGACTTGTGTCCATCAATGCCACTGTGACAGTCGCTAACTGCCACTCGTGATGCGGCCTCAGCGCTGCCTCTGCGAGTCTGCCTTCAGGTGGAGCAGTCCAGCAGCTACCAGACTTTACCAATATGCAGTACAAGGTGGCAGCTCTTGCTCCTGCTGTCAGTGGGAGTGCCAGACAGCCTCTTGTGGGTCCTGACCCAGACCGACTGCTGGTGGTTGTTAGCTTACTCCCAGGGCCAGCCTGCTTCAAGCGGCACAGGGCTGAGTTTTCTAGTGCCAGTAGTTGAAAAAAGGTGAAGTGTGCCTGTCATCAGCCAAGCTGCTAACAAAATGGAGTAAATGTACACTCAGACTGTCCAAGAGCACAGAAACCACTTTTTTGGTTTTTTTTTCTTTTTTAAAACAGAATAAAACCCCTGAAAACTTGGAAACCCCCAAAGTTGACATTTCATTGTATCCAGGAGTCATTATGGTTCCCCTTAGATTTCCTAGTATCCCATGGAGACCTTTTAAATGCAGTAAAATGTCTGCCCCAGGTAAAATTGCCAGCACTTTTTAGAGCAAAGGTTTCGTAAGTGGTGGTTTATAATGCATGTGGGACTCCAGAAGCACATTTTTGTCTGGAAGATCACTCTTATTAAGCTGGCATGCCTCCTTGGAGGCAGCAAGGGGCTGTTGCCATACTTCAAGTCTGCAGTAATGCTGTTTCTTGTAAGAAAGCTAAAAGGAGGCTTTTTATCCTAGATGAGGTTGATGCTTTCTGACTCAACATTGTTACAGTAGGTTACATATTTAGGGGAAATCTTGAGCTTCTAGGCACGAAAGGCCACTGCCAAGGTAAATCACCAATACTTAACTGATAGTGAGACTTAAATCTTGTTTTCACCCCTGTGCTTCCTTCACACCTTCACAAATAAAGCTCTTTGGGGCACACAGTGCAGTTTTAAACTAAAATATGCTCCAGAGACAACAAAAATCCATGATGCAAACCACAATCAGGATCATAAGTGTACTTCTAATTACACTCTGTGTAAGTGCATTTTCTGAATGCTTTCAGGAATGGGATCCGAGGGCTCCCCCTGCACCTGTGAAACTTGCCACAGCCAGTCTGGGACCCTGGTTTGAAGGCACAGGCACTGCCATCCTGTTAGCTGTGCTGCCCAAGGGGAGGGAATGGCAGCACTCCAAACAGGCAGCCCGCTCTCACGTGTTCTGCTGCACTGCACTGTGCACTCCAGCCAGCCTTGCTGCATGCATGCAAAAGCAGGTGAAGCACCACAGAACATGTCCCAGGCATGCACAATGCACTCATTCTGGTGGTTCAGCTGCAAAGGGTTGTTTCCAGCAAACCAGACTTGACAGAACGTTGGCTTTAGAGTATCAGCTTGACAACTCAACTGGAACAATAAATACCCTCAAACTCCTGCACTAGACTTGCATTTTAAATGTGGCTCTAACACCACAGACAAAAATTATCAGCACAAAATCTCCCCTCAAAGGCTTCTGATCACAGGGCGGGATGGGATGCTATGGGTCTGGGACACAGGATCGTGGCCGCAGCCTCCCCAGTGCCATCCCCAGGAGGCAATAGCTTCCTTCTCCTCCTGCTGGCTGCAGCCCTGCCACCACCACCCAGCCTGTGCTTAGCTGTAAAGACAAGCTGCTGTCTCCTGAACATGGCCACCAGCGCCTCAGCCACCACCACCCAGCCTGTGCTTAGCTGTAAAGCCAAGCTGCTGTCTCCTGAACATGGCCACCAGTGCCTCAGCCACCACCACCCAGCCTGTGCTTAGCTGCAAAGACAAGCTGCTGACTCCTGAACATGGCCACCAGCTCCTCAGCCGTGGCATGAGCTCACTCCATACCAGGGGCTGGACCTCAGACTGGCCTTGCCTGGGCTCTGTGAGGCTGCTGGTGGTCAGTCCCTCCACTCTGTTAAGACTGCTCTGAGGTCCACCCTTCTTCTTAACCACCCACTTAGTGCCTGCTGCCCCAGTGAGGCTGCTAGGATTTGCTGGGGGTTGCTAATGTCTGAACAGCACTGGTGGCTGCCACCTGGCTCACAGAGGCACTTGTTTGGCACCCTGTGCTGGCTGTTCCTAGGACTTCCTTGCTCCATGTGTGTCTGGACACAGCATCACATCCACAGAGGTGAGGTGGCCACCCTCTAACTCCCTGGGTTCCCTTCTTGCATTCCAAAGTGACTTCAGATGCAGAAGGTGTCATTAAAATCTGAGCTTTTATCCAGGGTCTGTTATATAAAAAACAAACAAACAAAACTTGAAAGTTTTATCTTGTTATCCTGAAACTTCCTTCTCGTTTTTCTTTCCAGTGTTGCCTGCTGCGCCAGAGCTTGAGAGGAAGTTAAATAAGGCAGAAGACAACAACTCAGTGGATATTATTTCATTAGTTCCAGAACCAACCCCACTAATTCCTCTGCCCCTTCTATTTACATTCTGCGTTTGCAGGCAGCTGCTGTGTCCTTTGCTTTAACAGTCGTTAAGCCATGCCATGCATATTTACCACTTCATCATTTCTCATTAGTTCATCTTTCCAATTCCTGGCTTGCTTTTGTGAATATTAATTAGTTTGTTAAGAGCTTTGTGCATCTGTGGGCCTCAGCCCTGCCTTTATGGGAAGCAAGGGACAATTCCAACTCCAGGGACTGGCGTCCCCACACCCAGCCATGACATCTCTGCCTAGGAAGAAGAATCATTTTGTCCTTTCCCAGCTCCACTCAGAGCACCACCGACGCTTCTCTGAGCCTCAACTGCCAGTGACTCCCCAAAGATTTTGATGTTGATTGCAAAGAAATAAAGCAGTTTAGTCCCCCAATAACCTGGAGATGCAGAGGAGCGATTTAGAAGAAAGAAATATTTGAGTAAGGTATCAGAACAGACAGGTTGGTACACAACTGCCTGCATAACAGCATAAATATTGATCAATAGCACAAAGAAGTATTAAAGCAAATGCTCTTTCTCACAGAGAGAGCAAAGAATTTTGTCCCAGACTTTTCAGGGGGCAAAAGAATGGTGCACAGCTAAAGCAGGCTGCCAGGAAGAGAAGCAGGCACACCTCCTGCCCTTGAAATAAATGCTCTCGCTTCTGCCTCATCGCCGGCCACTGCCTTGCTGCAGTCATCTTCAGCTGGGAACAGGAACATCTCTGTGACCTAACATTTTGGTGGGGGCTGACTGGGAAAGCACTTGTCTTCACTCTTGGATTTCAGAAGTCAGATGAGGAAATGCATTTTTATCCAAGCTCAACCTCATTCTCTCACCAAGTAAACAAGGTCTGAGAGATAAAGGTCCATGAAGAGGCTCCGCTGCCTTCCCGTGCCACGCAGTACCTAAGCTATGAGAGAAAACGTGAGCTGGAACAATGCAGCCTGCAGCTTACACAAGTTTCTGCCAGCTATGGGTCACCTTCAACTCCTGTATTACAGCAAGCACTTATTCTTATGCAGAGTCCTGTCTGACAGAGGAGTTTGTGCTTTCCTTTAGGATAAAAAACAAATGGTACTGAACTCCTTCAAGTCCCTGAGCTCATTCATTATGTCAAGAGAAACAGAACGTTAGTGCAGGAAACAAAGCATCTGAAGAAGAAAACAGAGGTGGTTACAGGAGGAAAATAGGATGAGTTTGTTCCTCATCCTCCCAGTGCTCCCCACACAGGAGGGGCACATGGATCCTTGAGCATGATCCTAGGTCTGCTGCTCTCTCATGGGTTCAATCCTCCTCTAAAAACCCAAGAGCAGCAACTGTGAGGAACACTGATGTTGTGCTGCCAATCAATGATGCAAGATGCTCATGGCTCTCACGCTGTGACTCCTTCACAACAGTGCCATTAGCCTGAGAGCTCCTTAGAGTACTCTGCATAGCTCTGTAGGGATGGCTTTAAACCAGAAACAGAGGGAGGCAGAAAGCAAGAGGGGCTCGTGGGGGTTACTTTTAAGTGCAGCTGTAAGACATCTTCTTTGCCATGCCTTAAAGAAGCATTTTCCATTTGCAGTGAGAAAGAGGTTGGCTCAAACTTTGAGGCTGCCTTAAATTCCAAAGAATTGAGCCTTTCAGAGCAGATTTACAGCTGGCCACTTGTCCTCTACACACCCCTTGTGCTTCCTCTACACACACCTCGCTGCTTCCTCTGTGCACACCTTGCTGCTTGCCCTCAGCTTGACAAAAGCACAAGCACACATAAGAGATGCAAGGTGGAGAAAGCCCACCGAGATCAGTGGAACTTCTGCCACTGTAGCATTATCCATAAGGGCGTGGCTGATTTAGCTGCCCTGGTTTAATTGCAGGCAGTCGGTAACACAGTGGGGAACAATGGTGCCCCAATTCATGTGTGCTTCAAGACCTGGAGAAAGCTGTGCCAGTTGTAAAAAAAAATCCCCTGGTTCTGCTGGGTTTGTGCATGCTTGAGTAATGGATTAGCTAATTAAATGAAATGGGTCAGGAACACTGGTACCAGGTTATTGTTAAGTGTGGGATAAGGTGGTTCATATGAAAGTAAGACTCAAGCCCTACCAAAAACTCCATCAGGCTAGTCTGACATGCTGAGCAAACAGCTGGTTTGTGCATCTGCATTAATCAAAGAGAGAAGGCAAAGGGCTAACAAATACAAAATTGGTCTGCCCAAGGATCTCTAAGGGCTTTCTGGAGCATTCAGTCACTTAGCTTCTAACAGCCTGTGAGGCAAATAACCTCAGGGGATTGATGCGTCTGAACTGAGCAGGGGTTTGGAGCAGCCCTCACAGGGCCACAATAGACATGGCCTTGTCAGACAGGGGATGACAGCAGCTATAAAACCATGAGCAGCACAAGAATACACTCTTCAGAACACAAGGACTAGGAGGAACTCAAAACCAGAAGCAGGAGCGAGTTTTAGAAGCAAGGAGAAGCAGCTTGAGGCACAGAGCCCAAGTCATTGGCACCCTTCTCAAAGACCAGCAGTCTGGAAACAGGTCTGTGTAACCTGCACCTCAGAGAACAGCCCTGGAAGCAGGACAAGGATCAGGGGCAGGGAGAACAGCTGCTGAGAAGAGGAGGCAGGAGTGGGAGAGCCTTCCTTACGCACAGAAATAGCTGATTATAGGCAAATTAGGCAATTCTTTAGAATAGAGGTGACCCACAGACTATACAGGGGCACACAGAGAACTCTTGTACCTAATGCATTTTAATTATGGAGCTCATTGCCAAACAGTTGTGTGGAAACTAAAAGAATAAATTGATTTTAAAGGTATTAAGAAGATTAATCAGGGCTGCCAGGCATGGTTCCAACGTAGCCAATCCTCAGTGAGGCCCTAAGCTGCTTTGGCTTGAACGAACACAGAAAGAGTAGGTTTGCCTTACACTGCTCCTATTGCTCTTACTAAGCACCTGCTGGTGACAGTGGTCCCTTTCAGCCCAGCAGTTCTTAGGTTGTTACCAAAGCAGGACAAGTGAAATCCTCCCCACTGAAGTCAGCAGGTATCTGCCATTGCCATTTCTGCATCCAGGACATCACCCAAAAAGTTCCTCCCATGGATCCCAGCAACAGCTGTGCAAGAGCCACAACACAGGCTCTGTCTCCTGCAAAAGCCAGCATTGCCTGGCCCCTCCACAAGCTGCATTTCAACAGTTCTCAGCTCCTCAGGCAGCCATAAAAAACTACCTCAGCATATTTCTGCCCATCTCCCAAATTTAAGTATCTCTGATAATCTGCAGAAGAAACCAAATCTTACTGCCCACAAGCCACTGTGATACCCATTGTGAAAAGGAGATTTTTCATGGGCAACTAAGACTGGAAACCCACCACTAACTGATCCTGGTTTAGATGTCATCAGAACCATCATGAAGTAATGAGGTCCACCCTGGGCTATGCGAGTGAGCTGCGGGCTGGCCACAGCTATGAGGAACAAGGCCTCATCCTTCAGACAGGACAACTAACAGGGTGCAAGCCCCATAATGGCCACTCTCACGCCAGCCCTGGGCTGACACCTCCTCACAAGCACATCTTTCAGAAGCCGCCGCCTAAAATAAGCAGTTGCTGTCACATGCCCCCAGGCTGAGGGACAGAAGGCAGGCAGTGTACAAGCAGTGAAGCCCTTGCTCTGCAAACCACAGCCTGTGTGCAGCACTGAATGGAGTTAATGATGGCTGCTGTAAAATATTCCCTCTCCTCCTGCTTGTGCCAGTCGCTGTGCCAGGGAGCTGCATCACGCTCACTCAGCCTGTGCTGCCTCAGCTGAATCTGGGGGTTCATCCTGCTGGGGGTTTCACTGGGCTCATGCAAGAGATCCAGAAGGTATTTCTCAACAGCAGTGAAGTGACTGCAGGGAGTGCAGCTATCCTGATTACCATCAGCTAACCCCTCTCTAGCTACTGACCTTCAGGTGCATTACTTGCACCACAGCACTGACATGAAGAGTTCAGTTCTCACCTAGTACCTGCTCATTTATCCTGGTTTGCTGTTTAACTTTCTAGCATCACAAAAGGAGCAAATAAGCACCAAGTAATACAGGGGAAGAGCCAAGAGCAACAACGAAGATGTGCAAGGAAAGAGTCCATGTTGGTTAGGGTGCTTTCAAAACTAAAAGAAGGAAAATACAGCTTTAGAGAAGACCATCCCAAGCTATTTTTGGGGAGCTTCTGCAACATTTTCCCTGGATTCTAACTTAATAAACACTTAAAATACAAAAAGATACTTGTAATCACACAGCTAATCCCACCGTGCACCACGAGGCTCCAGCAGAGTGCTGCTCATTCCCACTTAACTCCAGCTTAGTTTTAAGCACTTGAGGATCCCTCTTTGACCTCAGTGAGGTTTAAGGATGGTTAAACCCAAACCCTGTCTTTAACCTGCCCTGTGGCTTGGGGTTCCAGTAACAAGGAATGTCATTTAAAGTTGTGTCTATGAAGAAGGAAAAGTAATGTTCCTGTAAAATAGAACAGAAGTACCCCGGGGGCACTGCACTCCTCTGCCCTGCCACCCTGTGCACACGTGGCCCTGTGCTGCCAGCCAGCACACACCTGGCACTCCCTAGGGTGCACTCTCCGTGCCTGCTGCCACATGCCTACACAGTGCTGCTCTCCTTGTGCTTGCCCTTTTGTGAATAGGACAGATGTTGCCATGAGTTGAAGCTCCAGTGCTCACTGAGCTCTCTAGATCAGCTTTCAAATGCTGGCCCTACGGGGCTTTTGCCCAGGAAGATCCCCAGCTGATTTTAAGGCATCCTGCTCTGCTCCGCTCCAATGAGAAGTTCTCCTCAGGAAAGAGGAATTTTTTAGGGCTGGCACTGAAATAGATTGAAGCAGTGCAGAGGAGGCAGCTTACTCCATTTCCTGAATCCCTGAGCATACTGTGAGGGTTGGGATGTCTTTGTTGCTTCCCTCTGTGGTGTGCCACAGACAGGGGGGAGGGCAGGAGCCTCTGGGCAAAGCTGTGCTCAGCACACCGGAGATGTGTGTCCCTGTACTGCACCTCACAGAGTTCCGTTCCTTGGCTGCTAACCTCGTCCCTTACTGCCTTGCAATGCTGCCTGTCCCCCAGCAGCTCAGGGTGTGTACCTGCACCCGCAGCCACTGCTGGGCACAGCAACCACAGCTGAGTTTGTGACCAAGTTTAAGTCTAGAAGATTGTCACCTCCACAACACTTCTTTTGCTAGCTTAACCTCACTGCCATCACGGCAAGAGGAACAGGTTGAAAGGGAAGTAAAACACAGGTGAGGTCAATCTGGAAGGAAGACAACAGACAGGAAAGCAAAGTGTGAGGCCCTGAAAGCCCTGCTGCTCCTCTTGGAGCCTGGGCACTGTGGCAGCCATGTGGGCAGATCCTGTCACTAATCCAACTGGCATGCCAGGTTCAAAGGATTCAGAGAGGGGTTTTTCAAAGCCAGCTAATTTGCTGGGGACTGGACATCTCTGGGCAGCCTGGGCCACTGCCTCACCACCCTCAGTGTAGAAACTCGTCCTTCTCTCTAGTCTCAATCTCCCTCTTTCCATTTAAACCATCAACCCTTGTCCTGTCACAACACTTCCTGCTGCAAAGTCCATTCCCATCTTTCTTGTGGGGATCCTTTGAGTACTGAAAGGCCACCAGAAGGTCTCCCTGGAGACCTGACAGCATTTTTCACTGCCTTCACTCAGAGAGGTTTCATTCTCCTATTGCTCTGCAGATGCTTCTTGTTCCAGCTCTAGAGCAGAGCTTTTCCAGGGGGTTAATCTAGTTGCAGGCAGTGTTATTTTCCAGACACTCTCCATTTTCCCTCAAAGCCCCTCTTTCACTTCCAATTCTATTGCTGCAATTCCAGTGCATGCTAACGAGTGACAGGGGTAGTCATGTAGCTGCCTCATACCACCTTGCAAGAAAAAAGCCCTTTGCATGCAGAGAAAACCTCATTCCTGGAGACGTTCTCCTGCTTCCACATCACAGTGCCCTGCAAGACAGAAGATGAAGACAGCTGTTTTCCCAGAGGTCTGCTACCACAACTACACATTACTAAAAGCTTTCTGGGCCAGTCTTCCCTTCCTTGGCACTCTCCTCTCCTGCAGTGTGGAGCTGAGGGAAGCAGCACTGATGATGCAGGAAGGAGATTTGTGAAGCTGCAAAGCAGGAGCACAGGTCCTGGTGCCTCAGGCTGTGGAGGAGTAGCTGGAACTGTCCTTGGACTGCACCTCCTGCTCGAGCAGCAGTTCAGGGTTTTTTTCTGGCTTCACTATGCACTTTCTGTGGCCTGAACATTTTCCATTTGGCTCAAAGATGAGAATTTCATGTCTTTGAACTCCAGACAGGGAAAATATGAGATAAATTTATTGGAATTCAGGGCCCTTTTGCACATGGCAGGCAATGCAATAATTATCTCCTGAACTCAAGATATCATTATGATAAAATTGGACCTGGAAACTACTTGTTTACTCTGAAAATTGCCTTCTGCAAACAGAAGCATCAGATTAAACTGCAAAGACAGGTGGCAAATTAATCCCAATCATTACCAGAGAAACAGGTGAGTGTCATGGTTTAACCCCAGCCAGCGACTAAGCCCCACACTGCCACTCACCCACTCTCCCCTTTAGTTGGATGAGGGAGTGAATCAGAAGGATAGAAGTGAGAAAACTCATGGGTGAAGAACATATGAACAACTGAAATATAATAAAAATTGGAATATAAAGGAAAATAATGAGATCTAAATAAACTCCAAGGGAAATAAGGGATGCAAATGAAAAGCAGCAACTCACTGCCATCCAACTGATGCCCAACCAACAAGTTGCTGAGCAGCAGCCCCCAGGCAGCCTTCCCCTAGTTTCTGTCATGAGCATGACACCCACTGGTCTGGAATATCCTCTGGACTCGTGGGGCTCAGCTGGCCTGGCTGTGTCCTCTCCCAGCCTCTTGTGTGCTTCCACTGGCAGGGCAGCTGGAGAAGTTCAAAAGGCCTCGGTGTAAGCACTGCCCAGCAACACCTACAACATCTGAGTGTTCTCAACATTACTGACACACTAAACTCAAACACAGCTTTGCATCAGCTACTAGGAACAGGAATTAACTCTGTTCCAGCTGAAACCAGGCCAGTGTGGCTCCTCAGCATGAATAAGGCAGACCAGACATGGAGCCACTCAGATATTTGCCAGCAGTGACCAAAGCTCAGTTGCCAAGCACTGGAAGAGCAGAAGGGACTGACAGCCTGCACCCTGCTGTGACACAAAGTTCCATCAGCTTCCCACCTGTTCACTAAAGCTCCTCACTGCTGAGAAGCAGCACCCCCAGAACCTGCTCTGATCCACTGCAATGGCAGTGCAAGGAGTCAGGTGTAGTGGGGATGTGCTGCAAGGATTTCAACCTGCAGGTACTCAAAGGTGTCCTGCAAAACTCGGCCCTTGAGCAAGGTCCAGCAGCCACAGGGATGAATTTATTCCTCAGTCCTCCTCTGCTTTAGGCGCAAGGCACAGCACACGTGGCCAGATGCTCACCTGGTGCACTTGAGTGTCCCTGCAGAGGAGTTTGCAAAGCCTGTCCTTGTGCAAGCTGCTCTGTCTTACCTGTGCTGCCTCAGCAGCTGCTCTTCCTCCCAGCACTGGACCTCAGCTGCTCAGGTATTTCCAGGGTGTAGCCCTCTAAGAAGGGGAAGCAAGGAGGACAGGCTGAGAGAGTTGGGGCTCTGCAGACTGGAGAAGAGAAGGCTTCCAGGAGACCTTGGAGTGGCCTTGCAGGATCTGATGGGGGCTCCAGGAAGGCTGGGGAGGCACTATTGACAAGGTCTGGGAATGGCAGGGCAAGGGGAATGGGTTTGAAGGGTCAGAGGGGAGCTTGAAAGTGGATGTTAGGAGGAAGTTGTTTGCAGTGCGGGTGGTGAGACACTGGCACAGGTTGCCCAAGGAGGTTGTGGCTCCTCCCTCCCTGGAGGTGTTCAAGGCCAGGGTGGACAAGGCCTTGAGTGACCTGTGCTAGTGGGAGGTGTCCCTGCCTATGGCAGGGGTTGGAACTGGATGATCTTTGAGGTCCCTTCCAACCTTACCATTCTATGAGTCTATGATTCTGTAAGCACTGCCCAGGTGAATGCAGCTCTGACTCCAAGATTACATCCATGGCAAAAGAAGCTCGTTTACATTCACCCTGCTCTTTTTCGAGTGATTTTTGATGCCTTCTGAATTCCTGATCAGGCAGAGGTAGCTGTTAGTTAAATGCTGCAGGATGTTGTACATGAATTACCCTCTCCAGGTATTGTGTGGAAATGACAACTGGAAGTACAAAGTGTGGAGAGAAGATGATTTTTCAGCTGCTTCTCTTTGTGGGTATATTTACCTGATGTCTGCTGAGACTGCAGATGCCAGGGAAGGTTGATTAGCAGTAACATTTCACATCTAGCTCTCACTGCAGCTTTCCCTTTTGTTCTTACTGTTTCTGCATCCCTTGAACAAGTGTACTCTGTATTTGCTCTCTGTCTTTGGCATGGTTGCAGGACCTGAGGCAGCCACACATCCAAACCATCCTTTCCCTCTCTGCGCTACAAGATCCACCAGACAGTGAGTAACGTGAGCAGGGTTGTGGCTAAATTGCTCCAGAGATGAGTGTTCAGCAAAGAGGCCTGGCCAGAGGCAGGCAACCCAGGGGTCCATCACATCAGCAACTGCTCTGTGTCCCACAGACACATGCTGACCACAGCCCTGGGCTCGGGAACCATTCCAGCACTGGGACTAGCACTGATTGACCATTCTGGCACCAGGGTTAGGCTGGAGCCTGGGCCACATGGAGTTGCCAAATGCCTTCTTTGCCTCAGTCTTTACTGCTAAAAGCAGCCCTCAGGAACCTCAGTCTCTGGAAGCAAGAGAGCAGAACTGGAGAGAACAGTCCACTAGTCAGTCAGGACTGGGTCACAGACCACTTGTGCCAGCTGAAGACACACAAATCCATGGGCCCTGATGGGTTGCATCCAGGAGTGCTGAGAGAACTGCTGATGTTGTTGCTGAGCCTCTCTCCACCATTTGAGAAAAGCCATGGAGAGCAGGAGAGGTGCCTGAGGGCTGGAAGAATGCCAGTGGCACTCCAGGCTTCAAAAACGGCAAGAAGGAAGACCCTGGCAATCCCAGACCAGTTGGCCTCACCTCCATCCCTGGGAAGATGATGGAGCAGCTCACTCTGGAGGTCATCTCTAACCACATGGAAGAAAAGAGAATCATCAGGAGTAGCCAACATGGATTTACCAAGGGGAGACCTTGCTTGACTAACCTGCTAGCATTCTATGATGCCATGACCAAATGAGTAGATGGAGGCAGAGCTGTGGATGTCATTTATCTTGACTGCAGCAAGGTTTTGATGCTGTCTCCCACAACACCCTCACAGAACAGCTCAGGAGATGTGGCACAGAGGGTTGGTCCATGAGGTGGATCAAAAACTGGCTCCACAGCAGAGTTCAGAGGGTTATCATCAGTGGCACAGAGTCAAGTTGGAGGCCTGTGGCCAGTGGTGCTCCTCAGGGATCGGTACTGGGTCCAGTTTTGTTCTATATCTTTACCAGCCACCTGGATGAGGGCATTGAGTGCACCCTCAGCAAGTTTGCTGATGCTACAGAACTGGGGGGGGTGGCTGACAGCCCTCAGGCTGTGCTGCCATCCAATGAGATCTGGATAGGCTGAGTGCTGGACAAAGGCAAACCACTTGAAGTGCGTCCAGTTTTGGGCTCCCAGCAGAGAGAGTCCAGCAGAGAGCCATGAGGATGAGTGGGGGACTTGAGCATCTCCCCTGTGGAGAGAGACTGGGAACCTGGGGCTGTTTAGTCTGCAGAAGAGAAGGCTGAGAGGGGATCTGATTCATGTGTACAAATCTCTGAGGGGCAGGTGTCAAGTGGAGGGGACCAAGCTCTTTGTGGTGGTCTGCAGCAATAAGGAGCAATGGATACAAACTGGAACATAAAAGGAACATGAGGAGGAACTTCTTTACAGTGAGGGTGATGGAGCCCTGGGGCAGGCTGCCCAGAGGGGTTGTGGAGTCTCCTTCTCTGGAGACTTTCAAAACCTGTCTGGATGTGTTCCTGTGTGAACTACCCTGGGGGATCCTGCCTTGGCAGGGAGGTTGGACTGGATGATCTCTGGAGGTCCCTTCTGAACTCTGAAGTTCTGTGATTCTGTGAAGATGATCTCCAGAAGTCCATTCCCATCCCTACCATTCAGTGGTTCTGGGATACTCATGTCAAACAGTGTTTCAAAATCATGCATTTGTGCTGAAGTCTTTGTCATTTTAGTGTTGGGTAAGGGAATAAAATGTGCAGCGAGACTCAAGCCATCTCCTTTGATACATGGAAAGCTGAAGGCCCACAGTAACTTGAGCTGGCTTTGCCCCAGCTGAGGAGCAAGGAAAATGGAATTACAAGCAGCCATGATGCTTTTTGGCTACAGTTATAGAAGTAGTTGAATTAATTTCAAGTTCATGACACCTGGTAGCAATGAAAGTGGAGAGAAGTCATACAGCTCAGCTCTTATTTTCATTTGCAACATCAGGATTATGAGGCAGAGGTGCAGGAGTTTCTGCAGCACAGGTTGCACACAGCACAAGAACATCTCACCTCACAACATCACACCTCAGTCCTTGCTGCAGCTTACAGCCACAGCTCTGCATCCACACCTCATGACCATCCCATATGACTTCTGATAGAGATTAAAGCCATGGGCAGACTTTAAAGGGTTCCTGACCCTGAAAGAGAGCCTTGAAGGAAGGAGCAAGGCTTTCTTATGTGTCCTGTTAATCTATGCAAGTGGGAACTGGAGAGCAGAACCAGAGGGCAGATGCCAGAGAGCAGGTATCGCCGCTGGCCAGTGAACATCAAGAGGGATGCAGCTTCCTAAAGGGGGTATGGGAAGAGCGAAGAATCACGAGGAATGTGGCTCACAAAGAGGAACACAGTCATGGAAATTAAGGAAAAAGAAGAGAAGTTGAAGGAATGTTTGGGTGCCTGAGAGGCCTGCAGCTGTACTAGTCCTTTTCCTGAAAAGGGATGCAGAAACTCTGGGGCAGCTGCCAAAGTAAAGGTAAGGACAGAGTTGGGCACTTCAAACAATCTTCTCTCAGGCAACAACCTCCACAGGAAAGACCTAGGAAGAAATCTTTCCCTATGAATACACAGGTTGCTGGGGCTGGGGCCCTGAGACAGAGAACAACAGACTGCATGGTAGGGCAAAGGCAAAAGGCTCCAGGGTGTGATGAATTCTGATGCACTGAGCCAAAGTCCTTGCTGTGGCAGATTCACAGCTGACAGCAGACTCCCACCACGGACAAGTCTCGACCACTGTCCTGCAAATCCATCTGGAATGCTGGGGGAAGGCAGCACTCTGCCTCTTGTTGCCACAGGCAGGTCCAAGCTTGTTGCTGAGTTCAGTCACTGCCTGGATTTCAGAAGGGGCACTTTGCAGGACATGATATTCAACATAAAATCCACTTCAAACCTCAAATGAAAAATCTGAAAAGCCTTTTAAAGTGTAGTTGCCAACACTTCAGGATACTCCTGCAGATATGTATCCCAAAAGGAGTGCTGCTGTGCACAAGCAGCCCCCATTCCTGCTGGATTTCTCCGGCAATATCTCTTCCACCTGGCAGCTTTCTTTTTTTCCATGCAGAAACTATTCACTCAGATGGATTTTGGCCTAATAGGGGTGTAAGCTGCTCTTACACCTCCACACTCCTCACAGACCAAAACCAGCATTCTGTGGCACATCTCTATCTGCACTGTAGCATTCTCTAGCTGCATTCCACCTTGGGGGCACAGAGCAGTGTGGGCATCCTGCCCATGACACTGCAAAAGTGGGCACAGCTCTGTCCTCTCAGCCTCTGGGATCATCTCCTGTCAAGTTTGTCCTGTCCTGACCTTTAGTTTTACTTCATGTGCCTCCATGCCAGCATCTGCACAATTCCTCCATGCTCTGTCCCAGAATCTTTCTACCAATTACTCGATCTTCTTCCTCTCCCATGTGGTGAGTTTATACGAAAGGAATCCAAATAAAACTCAGACAGAACCTTGTCTTCAGATTCTTCCAATTAAAAGATACTGGTTTCAAAAAACCCTACACTGACTGAAAAAAAAGAACCAGGCAAAGGACAGAGAAGGGTTTTAGTCTGGCTACAGCTGGGGCTTGAGAAAAATCCAGCTTTTAGGGAAAAGAAATTTACCTTTACACTGGTCTTGAAGAAGCAAACCTGGCAAGCAACACAACTCATCAGCTACCAGCAGGCCCTCACCCAGGGTCCCTCCCCTTCCCAGGGAAGCCAGGCTACAAACAGAGCAATAACCAAGCCAGATATCTGCTGCTGCAGCTGACTGCACTGCTTGCTTTGGGCTTGCATCCCCAGCGTGCTGAGGCTGCATGCAACCTGCTGTGCCTCCAGGATGCCAAGTCCTGTGCAGTCCTCTGTTGGTACAGACAGTCAGAATACGAGCATCAGGATCAAACTCTCTGTCCTTTCCAGGCCAAGGGACTCGAATTTCATCTTTGACATGGGCACAGTGGAGATCTTCCACGACCTTTTGTTTTACTCAAACCACTCCATGCTGTCAGAGCACTTGAACCAGTTTGCCCTGTGGTACCCCTCAGCTCCCTGGGCATTTCAGCTACTTCATTCTGCATTACCCTTGGCTTGGCTATCTATGCATCAGGCCTCCTTGATAGGAGCATGCACAGTGCTCTTCACCTTGGAAGCCCTACAGCAGCTGACACTGAGGCCAGCAGGATGCCCCTTTCTGGGGCCACATCATCCCTCTACTTCTCATCCATCATTAGCTGCAGCGTATTTAAGACATCAGTAAGAAGAACAAAGATTTGAGGTCTGCTTGTCAGGCCCTAGATGCCAAGGCCTAGCTTGAGAGGGTCAGGCTCTTTCTGAATGTGAGGTACTGGGCACACAGCATTTGCATCAAGCAGGCAATTGAAGGCTGGTAAATAATAATTACTGTAATTGGGTGCAGAAGAATGCAGGGCACAGGTAAAATTCTCTTTCCAACTCATACTTTCTGTCCAGTCTACACTCCCAAAATAAGAGCAGTCTGCTCCCTGAGAGTGCTAAAACTTTCCTAGGATGAGAACTACAAGATGCCAGCCATACCAACCAGGGTGCCAAGGGTGAGAGGGAAAGAGATGGTAATGCATTGCAGACAGGAGATGACAAGAACTCTCCAAGGGCCTTATTACTCCACTGCTGGCTGGCCTACAAGGCTCACTCTGCTGCTACAATACAAGGGCAGCCAAGCAATGTCAGGGCCAGCAGCCCCTGCCAACGGACATCCTTCCTCCACTGATGCACCAGGAGTCACCAGCCCAGCACTTTCCTGCAGGTATCACAGAACACCCTTGCCAAGCAGGTCCCACAAAGAACCACACACTGCTCTTCAGGACACCTGTGCCACCAGTCTGTCTCACCAATGTGTCTCTGCCCAGCTCCCTTGCAAACCAAGCAATTGCTTTTATTTCTAAGAAGAAGCTCTAAGGTATAAGTTTAATAGGAAGGCTGCAGAGGTAGGGTTTGGATGAGGATCCCACCAGTCCCTGATAGGGTTTACACTACAGGCTCAAAGGTAATAAACTTTCCAAATGTAATAAACTTTCCTTCCTGTCTTCCCACATCAAGAATAACAACCTGGACATCTCCAGCATTACCTGGTACTAAGAAAACACTCATTAACAATCTATCAAATCCTTCAGAGATTATATTTTGTCCATTTTATAAGAAAAATTGTGACATTTGAGTGAAAAAGAGAAGGGGTTTAGCCTGCTTAGCCCAAGGTTTTAGCTGGGTATCTTGATCATAAAGGACAGAAAGAAATTAAAAGCTTTTGCTTTTCCTTTGGGCCAAATGAGGTACTGGCCTCAAAAGCAATCATTGGAGTCTCCAGCAAAACCCTAGATGCTGGTGGTGGAAGCTCAAGGGAAGAACAAGCCCTTATCTTGTGCACTGAAGAAGTCGTGGCCACCCCTCCTGAAAAAGAGAGCTCTTGGTTTGGGCAGTCTAGAGCTCTGGTTTTATTTGCCAGAGCTACAGCTCTTCCAAATCCAGAGAGAGTACACTGAGTGCCTGCTGCTGGGGAGCAAGAGACAGAGCAGGACGGCTGCAGTCCCCTCAGCTGTCCAAGACTGAAGACGTTTCCTGCTCACTGTCCTGTCACTAACACTTGGGCACGCTGCAGCCAGAGCTGCAGCACAGCTGGGAGCTGTGATTGCAGCTGGCCCTCACAAGCCAGCTCGCTGGCTTGGCACGTCCCACTAAGGCACAGATGGGGACTGGACAGGGAACCTGCTGCCAAAGCCACTCTGAAAACACGGCAGCAGGCCCTGAGAAGCAGCATCCCCTCACAGTGGTTTCTGCTGCCTTTCCTCTTCTCCTGCAGGGGCAGGAAGGGGTGTTTAGGAGTGATCAGAACAGGGAGGTTCTGCTCCCTGCCAAGCCCCTGCAATTGCATTTGGTGAAGTGCAAGTTCCCTTAGGCCGAATCCCTGCCGAAAGCCTTTTCTGCTGCCTCATCCCCTCCTTCACCTGGCCCCTTGTATATCATATATGTGCCTCATCCTCCTGCCTAAACTCTGCAGCAATGTGAAATTTTCAGCTATGGGGTCAGCCTCCAGACTCTCTTTTCTTCCCAAACAGATACATATTTTTAGTAATCAGATTACAGTTTTTCCCTTTCCTGGTTTATTTCTCTCTCAATTCATTCCTCCCTTTGCTTCCATAGGACCTGCTTTTACGTGGGTGACATCTGTGCATCCAAGAAATCCTCAGTTTGTGAGGACCAGAAGTCATGTCCCCCATTAGAAGTACAACTGGTGTTTCAGACAGTCTTCTCTCCCTTCAAAGCAGGCAGTAAAGGACCATTCTGCTCTCTTGACCCAAACATTAGCTTACTGGACATTGAGCTTCCAACAGGATAATTCCTATCAACTATTTATTACTCAGATGTTCACTGTTGCAGCATTTAAACCTGATCAGCTTCTTCCTTCAGTAACTCGGCAAACCTACTAAAGCAAAGCTCAAGCAATAGTCAAGGTCTAGTATCTCAGACAAAACTTCCATAGCTCAAAGCTGGACTCCTATATCAGGTCACAGGGGACCTGTTATCTTACTGACTCAAAATGAAACCCATCTCCAAAACAACAGGTCAACATTTTAGCCTGCAAAAGTCCTGTTGTTACCATCAGCAATGGTCATCTGGGACTCGATGCACACTCCTGTGAACAATTCAGAATTGACTTTATCACGAAAGTTGCTTTTATCAAGGCTAGAATATGCTCTAAGAACTGTCTGCAATAAGCCTGATCAGAAACTCAACAAGTGGATGGAAAAGTCGTATGTAAGGATTAAAAAAATAACAACACTCCAGTTAAACTCCAAAGGGAGCTCACAGGTGGGATGTAATGGTAGCAGCTGGAACATGAGCCCACACCTCCTCTCCTGCAAACCAACTACAACAAGTACTCTGTCCTCTTAGTTCAACACTGCTAATGTGCACCACGGCCATGATACCTTGCAAATCTCTGCCAATTAAAATCCACTTTAAATCACTCAATTATCATTTTACTAAATGTGCTACCTCTACCTTCATTTATTATTCTCAGGCATACTCTGGAATCTTACTTATCCCCTTTGGACACCTCCATCCGTATTGAGATAAACTCACCCACAGCAGACAACAGCCCTGCTGGCTCAGTAATACAGAGCAGATTATTAGATTAGGACAGGATGTGCATCAGGATAATAAGGCAGAAATCTCTTCCAAATTGAGCATCAACAAGCCCTGCTTTAGAAAACAAATGACTGCAGCTCATCCTTGAGCACACCATTCGGTACAAGACAAAGCTGCTCTGCCGAGGACGCCTGGAGAAGAAGGTGGCATGGGCAGAGGTCCAGAGAGCATCACGTACTGCTCATCCTTACCTCTGCTTATGACACCAACCCTAGGAGCTGTTCATGTGTACTCTAATTACAGATCAAAATGAGCTTCCTGAGTCTCTGCTGCTGTGCTGTGCAGAGATCCCACCCTGCTTTGGATGTGGTCTATAAACAGTGGCTCAACTCATTCAGCTTCCTGGACTCGCTCTCTCATAGAATCTATGCACCAAAAATGGCCTGAACGCTACTCTAAGCCTTTCCCCTGTAACTGCTCCTAGGGTTTCTTTGCTCCAGGATCCTTCTGTTCCTCCTATAATCTCTTCTGCCCCAAAGGGACTCTTCAACTCCTTATCCTTGCTCCAGTTAATATGGCTCAGAGGATTTAGCAGAGCAATTCGTCTCTAGGAAGGGCTCAGTAGTTTCAAAATGTGATGACTTCACAATATGCCTTTATCCACTGACAAATTCCTTGCTCTTCTCCCCAAAATGCAAAATTCGGCTCAATCCATTTTAAGTCCCAGATCCAGTTTTCAATTTTACAAACTACCAAGGGCTGTAGTGTCTGGCAGAGATGTCAGAATGCTTCCAGTGCCTCCATCCCAGTTCTCAGCTCAGTGTTGGGGTTAGAGCTCCCCTCTGCCTGTGTCTTGGCTTCTCTGGCCAGGCAAGTCAGGCACACCTGCTGATGGAGCACCCTGGGGAGCACCCTGGCACATGCTTGTGAGCCTCTGAGCAAGAAAGTACAACTGTGAAACACCAGTCTAAGTGTGTCCTCTGGCCTAATTACCCTGAGGTGACATCAAATATCCTTCAATTAATGCCTTGCTTCAATGAGATGAAGGTTGAGGATAACAGGAGAAACAGAAGTTTTAACTCCGAATTGCTCCCAGTTAGAAGCCATGGAGGTGGTCTGTAAGTGCCTCCCTTCAGGTAGCCAGTCTGGCTGAAGAGAGGAGAACTGCCCTCATGAGCCAGAGAAAACCAGCTCTGCAGCAGTGGGTATTAGCATTCAGGCTGCAGTGATTCCCCATCCTCCTGCACTCTGTGCTAACCTGGGATACGGATCTGAAGGAAAGTGGGAAAGCTCTAACACCTCAGCCTTTGATCAGGCAAGCCTGGATGCTTAGACACCCAGCAAGTGTTTGTGCAGGCAGGAGCTGATGTCCTGTCTCCTCGCAGCCCAGGCTCTGACCCCGCTGTCTCATACAGCCCTGCTGGCTACTGCAGCAGCAAGGAGCTCAGCAGACTGTGAAACCCACCAAACAGCAGGATAAAGGAGCCGGTCTGGAGCGGCATTTTCTGCTGAGGTCAGCAACCAGGCCTTGCTGGGACCTGCAGGCTGCCTTCCCTGCTAAGCTTCTGCAGTTCACTGGTTCACGTTTCCCAGTGTCCCGCAAACAGGAGGCCTGCAGACCTGCTGGAGCTTCAGTGCAGACCTCTTCTCTGTTCTCCTGGATCCCTGCCTGCCAGCCAGACTGCCTCTTCATTGCAGTGCACTGCCTACAACCCCTGGTGCTCTGCATCCTCTTTCAGATGGATCAGAAACTTCCACTGTTCTGCTTCCCACTCTGCTAGGAGTGGCTGATCGCCTCTAATCCTGTTGGCATGTAGGAATTCCATGGGAACAATGTGTGTGGAAGCACCTTATGGCTGCTGTCTAACTCTGTCTAACGCTGTCTAACTCAGATGCTCTGCAGAAAAAAAAATTATTCAAAGGCTTTGTCAGCTTGGAGGCCTGTTGAGATTAACCTAGCTTTTCACCACCTAGAATTGGCAGCTTAAGTGTTTTTCCCAGTCTGGTTTCAGTGTCTGCGTAAGATCCTAGCCTCAGCACACCCCGGGGGGACAATTATCTTACCACAGCAACTGCAGCCATTGTGTTCCATGGCTTCCATGGGTCCTGGAAAAACAGCAGAGTTCTGACGTTTCTGTAGCTGTTTGTGTGGCAGAGCAGGAGGAAGAGGATTGGCAGGGTTCGTTTTCTGTTCCCAGGAACTTTGTCTTCTACAGAATGTAAATCCCATTGGGAATCTACAAACGCAGTCTTTGCAAAGAATGTGTTTGGCTTCTAGATCACAACATAAAGAATCAAAATGAGGACATTCAGATTTCTGTTGGCAGGCTGTGCTTTTCTCATGCTGCTATGGCCTCCATTTGTGCCCCCATTTTACTGTTATTTAAATATGGAATTGTCCTTAACGTGTTTAGGAATTGCTAGAAAGAGAGAAAATAAAGGAGCTTTTCATGGGAGATTAGGAGCCATGCAGAATATTATTTATTTACCTTAATGACCAAAACCATAGAGTAATAACTCTTAGTCTCTCCAATAAATGCAACCATTCTGCCTGATTGAATGTATTTATTTATGCTAATAAAAAATAATAGCTCCACAGGTATCGCTTTGCTGTTGTTCTGTGCTGCCAGTGGCATCAAATCAAACGAAAATGTGACACAGGCAAGGGTTCCACAGCACAACTCTACACCACAGAGCAGGCCAGCACCATCTGGAGCCTCCTAGGTTTGCCTTCTTAGATGTGTGGATGGCAGCTGACCATCCAGGGCAGTTCTGACAGTGCAACCTTGCAGGTGCCCTGCTGGGCTGCTGACTTGTCCGGCCCTACATCCCCACACACTCCTGTGTCTGTCACTCAATGCAGTCAGACTCGGTGGGGACAGCTTGCTGCAGACACCCATGGGCTCCACGAGAGCAAACCCAACTTCCTCACTGGAAGAAAACACTGGGACTTGGGACAGCACTCTACATTGAGGGACTTATCTGAGAGCAGGGGAGCTGCAGAGGCACCGCCAGCGCAGTTTGTAATTGTGCATTACGACAGGTTGTAAAGCAAAAGAGATTTATCAAGAGCAGCTACTACTGAGTGGAAGATCATGCCATGGTCTTCCTGACCTTTCTGAAGCCTGGCTGGCTGCCTTACGCCTCACAGCTCTAGAGGCCATCACGAATGGTTGACTCAGGTACTCTAGAAATGAATTATACAGACTCTAAAGGGAACTCAACTGCCTTCATACACCACCATCTGCAGAATGAGTGTTTTGCTTTGAATTAAAAGTCGAATGATTGCTTTAAGAATTTAAAACCCACAACTGAAAAAAAAGAAAAAAAAATTATTTTTTTTTGCATTTTTATAAGACATGTACTCAAGAATTCCAAACCCCAGTTACTGTCTGAGCCCTGTTTTACAGACAAGAGAACTGAGGCATGGAGACAATAGAGAACAAGTCCACCAGAAAACTCCTGCCCTTTGAAAACAGGAACTTCTTCCATGCCCGTGTTCCACTGCAACACCTTTCCACTTCCTACCAGCACTGCCGTGGTCAGGAAGCCAAACTGCAAGTCAGGAAACCATCCTCCTCCCACATGGCTCCATCCTCTCTCACAGGACCCCCCTGAATCCACCTGTTTTCTGTTCCTATTGAGGACATCTAAATGAAGGTGCTAATGCTGCACCTTTGAAGAGAGTCAAAGAGAAACCAAAGAACAAATGTCTCACTGGGAAGCATCTTTAAATTCGTTTTGTGCCATTGTGCAGACAAAGAAATAAATGGCCCTGCCCTGTCAGCAGGGCTTTGTTTTAACTCCCCATCACAGAGACCTGTGAATCTACTGGCATAACAGCTCCTGGAAGTCTCCCACGGCCAGTCCCAATCACAGACTGTATTAGAGGTTTCCAAAGGAGTTGTTTTATGTTTTTCAGTCCTGGAAGCTATTGTTTGGAGGGGCAGACACTGCCATGCTAAGCTCACGGTGTAGCCAGCCTGCGCGCACGGAACCAGGGGAATGCTTGGCGCTGCCTGCTGGGTTTTCTCTCACACCCTGAAGCCCGCAGCTGTTCTGGGCACTCAGTGCCTTCCCCCAAACTGCAGACAGCAAAGACACTTTCCCTGGTGAGCTTCAGAACTCTGATCCACCTGTCATAAAAACCTGTTCAGAGCTCAGTATCCACATTAGTCCTGGTGCCACCTGGGAACACATCCTTCCAACACGGACTCAAAGCAGTTATGGCAAGGATGACTGGGCGAGAAAGAGTTCCTTTCCAGTTAGGCACACCAGGCCAGACTTAATCTCTTCATATCTTCTTGCAAGGGGCACAATGCCAAAACCAATCCCAAATCAAACAAGAGGGAAACAACTAAGTGAGCCAACACAACCAGCTGTTGCAAAGTCCCTCGGGAGTACTGCAAGCCTGGGTGCCCATAGACAAAATGGGTGGCTGGGAGGGCTCTGAGCCCCAGGCGCTTCTGGGTTCCACAGCTTCTGCGAGAGTCACAGCACCAGCTCAGAAACTGTGGATGAACTAAAGAAACCATCAGAGGGTCAAAAGCTTGCCCTCTGCTGTGCAGTTCACCATGAGGCACAAGCTTCTTCATGAACCACCCAACTTCAGTTCCACAGTGCCTGTGGTCTGCTCCTTTGCGGTCCTACTGGAGTGTTCTGCTGTTGCTGTCAATCTGTATGGAGTGTAATACACTGATCCTTCCTTGCTGCAAGAACATGCCTTAGCTTTGGGCCTCCCTAGACTTGTTAGATGGCCCTTAGCAGACAGAAGGAGCTGGGAGGAGGAGAGATTCTGGTAACTCTGCGGGCACCATATTTCACATTGCAGAACCAAGCTCAAGCCTCTTTCTGTGCCAGAAGTGCATGCTCCTTGTAACTCTCCTCTTCCAACGCCATTGCTTGTCCATCCCAAGCTGCTGGCCTCCCTCTCACTGTCTGCATGCCCTTCTTTGCTCTCTTCCCCACACCATTACTGTGCAGTAGTGCCTTGCTCAGGACAGCCTCAGGAGACTTTCATGTTCAGCAGGAAAACTGCTTTGTAGTTGGTCCCTTTTCTTTCTAAGTTTGTTGAACTTCTTGTCTGCAACAGCTCCTCTTTTCCATTCTCAAACTAGACCCAGTTCAATCTGGGTTTTAGCTACCATTAATGTAGACTAACCCTCAAATCAGCTTCCATTCTTCTACTGCTTCCTTTGTGATGACTCCCGTAGCCACCCTCTCCCCTGAACCTCTGTCTTCCTTTGATTCCCCTGTGACCCTGACACTCCCTCGTTTTTCCCTTCTCCTCCACTTTTTAAATGAGCCTTTCTACCCCTCTTGCAGCATCCACTGCCACCATTTTTGCTCCTAGCTCACTACCTATTGTGCCATCAACAGCAAAAAATCAGCAATCACCTCCAGGCTCCTGTTTCACTGGGCACTTCCCTGCTTAGAGAGGCCTACCTAGGCACTCTCGCTCTGGCATCTTCTCCATACCAAGCAGTCAGCTAAAGGCTAAGAAGCTTTGGGATCAGTCCCAGAGGATCCTTACTTCCAATACAGATACCAGCAGTGTCCTCACGTGCTAATCGGACGTGCATCATCCTTGGCTCAAATCCTACTCAGGCTGCTCACATCCAGGCTGACTCCAGGAGGTTCCTCCTCGTATCTGGAGGCTTTCTTTTGCATCTGCATGATCAGGCTTTCCCCCCAGCCCGCAGCTGCTAAACTAAGTAAGATGATGCTCTGGACCAGTTAAGTCTCTTCCTTGCTGTTGTCTGGGGAGGAGGAGCACCATCTGCAGACAGCACTCTGGGTGGAATGAGAGACTCAGCTCCCTAGGGGACATGATGCCAGGGGCCAGGCCAGCCAATGCCCCAGCTCCCCAATGCCTTCTCTGCCGAGCGGTCTGCAAGCTGCAGCTTGTAGCCAGCAGTTTCTTTCAGTGTTCTCTCTCTTGCTAGTTACTTCACAACAGGAACAACAGAAAGTTGAGCAGTGCAAACACGAAGCTTCCTGAACTCAGGAGCTTCCCACAAGATCCCACTCCTGTGAACAGCAGCGGTGACGACCCTGGTGTGGTGTGGTTTCAGCCACTGCACACTGCTGGATCTTTCACAACAACAGAAGCTGTTAGAACTGCTGCTAAATTTCTTCAGTATTCTAATGAACTGAACAGGCTCCCATGATTCTTTTTACAGCACAGAGAAACCCTCAAACCATGTGAGGCCCTCTGTTTGCTGCAGCAGGAGGGCACAGAGCAGGCAACTGCTGCCATCCTTCACCACCACAGCGGTCTCCTTGGGCTGCAGAGGAGCTCACAGGAGGAGACAAGGGCTCACTTGGGAGCTTTTCACTATCAATTACAATATCCTGATGGTCACCTGGCTTTATTGTTTCCCCTGAAATACCACTTGATTTGTGACAAAACCACACCTTCTCACTCATCTCTAACTTCATTTGCACCATGCTGACAGTTCATAGTTTAGTGCCAGCTGCAGTCTGAGGCTGTTGCTCTGCCACCTAAACTGCTCCACAGGCCAACAAAGTCCCCTGGCTATGCCCAGAGTTTTGAGATAAAAAACTCTTTTTTTTTTCCCTACAAAGGATGTGTTTAGACCCTCAAAAAAAAAAAAAAAGTTACCAACAATTAAAAATCCAGTTCTGTCAATACTATCAACCCCTCATACTCTCTTTTCAAAACTGTCCATAACTATAACCCACATGGGAATAATGATTTGGTACTTAAGCACGAGTCATTCCCTCTCTTGACTACTCCTGCCATACACAACACCACATTGCACAGCAGATTCACCACATTTGCTTGTCTGGAGCATTCCAGCACTCCAGCTGACCTTAGCTTCTCGCCCCTGTCCGAGCCCAGAAAGGGCTTGGCAAGGCTTAGTCCACAGCTGCTGCCAGTCCTGCCAGCGGCTCAGTGGTTGGCCGAATCAGTGAATCACCCCAGCCCTGCCATCCTCCCCCTCCCACTCATCCAAAGAGTCACAGCCCTTTCCATAAGGCATTTTGAAATCTAGATCCTGCAAGGGAATTCTGCACAAAGCAGCTTTGTTATTAATGGGCTGCTGGCACTGCCAGGCTGCATGAGGAGCTGTTTCCTGCGTGTAAGGGACTCAGAAGCCAGCACTTATCTCAGTTACACTCTAAGTAAGTCCGAGAGACGCAAATGATTTTAAGGGTGAACTTCTCAGGTGAGTAAGTAGATCATGTTGCTAATATGAATTACTAGAGACTTCCTGATTCCCTCAAAATATGCATAAATAACAAGAGAAATTAAAAATATTAAATGAGCACATTAGCAGTAGCATGAGACTTCAATTTACAAGCTAATTTGGATAGAGGTGAGGAAAAAACCCAAACCATTAAAAGACAGAGTTTGTAGACTGATGTCTTACTGGCAAGGAATCCAAAATGAAGCTTCAGCACGGGAAGGCTAAAAAAGAGACACCCACAACATGATCACACCTCACCACTTCTGTATCACAAGGTAGCCCAGGGCCCCCTGTTAACTTGGTTGTGAGCCAAAGGCCTGATAGCAGTGAGTGGGTCACAGGTGGTGGAGCTTTGCTCATGATCAGCAGATCTAACACAAGCAATGCTCTGCTTCGCCTGCTCCAGAACCATTGAGGCATCTGCAAGTGAGTGCTTGGGCCAGAAAGAGTGCAGCTGGAGGACTCAGGCAGTGCTTGTGCCCCTGCACTTGCACTGCTGAGACTGCACCTCAAATACAGGCTTTGATTTTAGGCCCCTCTCTACAGGAAGGACGTGGAGATACCGGAGCCTGTCAGAGATGCACAACACAGCTGGTGAAGGACCTACAGCACAAGTCTTACAAGAAGCAGCTGAGGGATATGGGGGTGTCTGGAGAAAAGGAGGTGGAGGGGAGACCTCATTGCTCTCTACAGCTACACAAAGGAGCTTGGAGCCAGACAGGGGTCAGTCCCTTCTCTCAAGTAACAAGCAACAGAAGAGCCACCTCGGGTTGCACCAGGAGAGGTTTAGGTTGGACATCAGCAAAAAAAGCCTTGCCCAAAAGGGTTGGGAAGCCCTGGAACAGGCTGCCCAGAAAAGTGGTTGAGTCACCATCCCTGGTAGTACTTAAGTGGTGCCCTTTGCCCTGTCACTGGGCACCACTGAAGAGTCTGGCCCCAACGTCTTGACACCTGCCTATTAGCTGTTGATCAGCATTAATAAGATCCAAGCTAAACAATTCCACGTATCAGCCTCTCCTCATCACAGAGATGCTGCAGGCCCTTTATCATCTTTGCAGCCCTTCAATTGACTCTCTCCAGTAGTTCCCTGTCTCACTTGAAATGGGGACCCCAGAACTAGACACAACACTCCAGATGTATCCTCCAGATGTGGAAGATATTCTTTGCTAAACTGGATCTACCCCATGAAGTATTTATTCCGAAACTAAGCAAACCTTCTGTCCTTTCTCATGGCGGAATTTGATATTCTTCTATTTTCTGTGCTTCAGCTTCATAATCTTCTAAAACTGTTCAAGGGAGAAGTTATAGATCATCATGAAATCCAAGCCAGAATGCTTTATATATTTCCATCTGCTTGTACTACACTCTCGTTTCATGGAAAATCGTTTACATTGCATCTTCTTTCTTTAATTTTACTGTCTATTTACTTTTCCAAAGCAAAATGGGGGGGAAAAAAATTCCACAAACTTTTTTAGGAAAAGTGCCTTAAGCACAAAAAAAAACCCCACACTGGAGAAATGTGTTCAGGGTGGTGAAGCTGCAGCTCAGGAGATGAGGCAGCAGCTCCAGCTGCCTTCCTGACCTTGGGCAAGTCTCTCACTTGGGCAAGTCTCTCACTTGTCCAAAGTCTTCAGGTGCTCTCATTCCTCACAAGAGGATGATGATGATGATGATGTCGATACAGCCTGTGCTACAGCTGCTGATATTTATTAATACAGTCTTTGCCACAGCTGATGACACTTAGCAATACAGCCTTTGCTACAGCTGTCTTTCAAATCTCAAAGAACCTGCAATCTAAAGAGACTAACTCTTGGTATGAGCTCAGACAGAGCCGGCGCAGAGCCTGGGCCGGCAGCTACTGCTGAACCACAGCAATGGCTGTTAGGAACTGAAGGAACAAAGGGTTTGTCGTGCTGCAGAACGACGCCACGGCCAGAAGTGCTCAGGGACACAAAGACTGCCAGGTTTCAGGAAGCCGTGCAAGCAGACATCAGGCAGGTGTGGGCACGCACAACACACAGAGCTGTGACACGACCTGCCCAGAAAAGTCCAGCAAAGGAATCTCAGCTGGCAGTGACTGCAGGGGTATCTGTAGGGAGCTGGAACAAGGCAGGTGTGAGCCGGTGAGCACCAGCTAATGTGGGGATTCAAAAGAGAGATCAGAGAAAATTCTGCAGCTACACTAAACCTCTGTGGCTGCAGGGAACAGAGGCTAAGGCACAAAGCGTGTTCGCCTCCAGAATGCAGAGGCAGGGTGTGAAACGTGCAGGAGACTCCTCAAGGTATGCCGTGCAACTTCCTGCTCCGAAGGAATTCTGGCAGGAGAATCCACATTTTTTCGTATCAACAAATCCAAGCTGCCACACTTCTATGCAATGCATAGCATGTACAGAAGTAGAGATGGCACAACACGGGCAGAACAAGCTCTTCACTCAGCTGAGCCATTTGGCTGACAGTCTTTACCAAGCAATAAAGCAGCAAACTCCTCCAGGCACAGAAACATTCTGAAGGGGGTAGGAAAGGAAAACGCGACTCAGGATCTGTCACCTCCTATGGCATATGTAAGAAATGGCCAAGCAGCTAGAACTGAGCCAGACCAAAGCAGTGAGGGATTTCAGACAGAGGATCGTTTTTTCCAGCAAGACTATAAAAACATGATAAAAAAATGAAATGGCCTGCAATATGAGTGAGCACACTGAGAACTGTTTAACTTGGTTTGAAGGATGCGAACCCTGCGTGAGAGGAGAGCGGCTAATTAAAAGCAGCAAGGAAATGCAGTCTCTCTAGGCTGTGTGCTCAGCTGTTTCAGTCACCTGACATTTCAGGCAGGCTGGTTGGCACCACCAAGGCAAAGTGCTCTTTATCCTGGTACCACAGAGTGCATTCACATCAGACCTTGGTGTCTGCAGGCTGCAGAGATCAGCTGCAAACCCCCCCACAGCTCTGCTGCATGCACACTAGCGTTCCCCCAGCCTCTGCAACAGGCACAGCAGCCTGCAACACCTACTGAAGGTTCATTTTCTGTCTGTTGCCAAACACCAACCAGCTAGCTGAAAAATCTTTCCCATTGCATTGCTCTCTGCACTAATTATCTTCTGCCTAGCAGGGCTGGGGACAGCCACTCTGGGCAGAGGCAGGAACATTTTGCAGGGTTGTGGGGAATTTGTCATTCACACATAGCTTCTGTTCCGTCCTCCAAAACAAGACATTTGCCACTCTTTCCTCTAAGAGTGTCAGGCACTTTCTATTAATGCCTCTGCATTCCCAAAGGGAAGAGAAAGGGAATAAGGCAGAGAGCCTGAGGAATCCAGTGGCTGGATCCCAGCCCGAGGGAAGGTCCTGCGCAGCGTCCTCCACTCACTGGGCATCACGAGGCTTTACAGAAGCAGCCTCTGACATCTTGCTGCCAGCTGAAAGGGCAGGAACCCCAGCAGAGACACATGGGAGGAGAAAACCAATTAATTCATCCATGTTAATCTACATTTTTCTCTGGAGATGCAGATGTGCCACGAAAGCAAATCACCCTAAGTATCACACACACAGAAACCAGGTTGGGGATGGCTGGGGACAGATGCGCAAGATCAGAGGCAAAAGGCAGGGCAAAGGTCACCCTTCAACATGCCCCTGTTTAATGAACCTTCGGGGAAGCTAAGGCTGGCCTAAGCAGTGAGAACTCCAGGCTATCTTCTGGCATGATCCACTCACTGCTGTGCTGAGAAGCTTTAATCCAAGCTGAACTCGGGAGGAAAGAGAATCTCTCAGCAGCTTCCGGGATGGATAACCGAAGCTATATTTGCTGAAAAGCATGGGTGGAAACTGGCACATCTGCAGCTTCTGCATGTTACTGCAATATTCAAGTATGACCTAAACATGTGCATCTGACCCAGAGGAAGGTCTGTACACTGCCTCCAGACCTCCTGGTGCTGTAGCTCAGCACATCTAGCATTTTCCATTCAAGGGCTAGTTTTCCCTTGCAAAGAACAGAACTGGAACAGCAGAATTCTTCCAAATGGGACATTTCTCTTTGGACCTTTGTTGATGATTTTTTATTGTTTTGAGTAAAGCAGCTGAGCCATTTGTTTGGAACAGGGGCTGGTGAAAAGCTGCTTTGTGCACATGAATGTTTGGGCCAGGCTTATCTTGTACCCTCATGCTCAAAAGCAGAGACCTCAATTTTTAGCAGAGGGACAAATTGCACAGAAGGAAAATCCTGTTGCCATCAGTTTAAACTATTCAAATCTGGCCTCATTTTCAGTCTCTGAAAATATTTGCTCAGTTAGAAACCCACTTGAGTTTCATAGCTAATTCCTCAGCTCTGTGCCTTACACAGTCACAGCTCTTCAGTCTGAGTGGACTTCACACGTGTCTGATGCACAGAGTACCTTGGCCACTCCTGACCAAGGTGAGCCCAGCAGGAACTCATCCTGTTCCTCCACAGTACTCTCCTGCCAGAAGACAAACCACAGCTGGCTGCATGGCAGCCACTTTACCTCTTCTCTGCAATTAGTTTTCGCTCCCTCTTCCAGAGGGGAGAGGTCACAGCCAGTCTGGGCTGGGATGCTGAGGGCAGAATTGTGTAGCCATTGTGTAGGGTATAGGCACATGGAATTTTAATGGATACATTTAATGTATACTGTACACACAGAGAGGAAAATACCTTCCAGAACTCCAGTACAACAACCTGTGTCACAAGAAATTGTCAGGCCTGTAAAAACCAAGCTCTCCACATGCAAAAGCAGCAGAGTGAGAACTGCACACAGAAGTTCAGGTTCCCCCTCAGACACACAGCTCCTGACACAACTTCTCTGTACAGGATTGTCTTAACCTGGACAGACAAGAGTTCCAGCCCAGCTTGTGGCCTCAGGTGCAGGTACCTGGGGGCTGATCTGCAGGCAAGAGAAGCACTCACGGCTCTAAGTGAGGCCAACAGAAAGTGCAGTTTGAACGTGTAAGGTGCTACAGGAGACAGGCCACTTTGCAAAGCCAGGTATTAGCCATTTCAAACTGGGGTCACGATTCCAGCACTCACTTTCCACCTGTGCCCCAGTTCACATTCACAGAGGGGCCAATGCTGCCTCCCCTTGCAGGGCTGCCATCCTAATTAACTCATAAACAGTTCCAAATCAGCAGGTTAGGGCACCAAAAGCACCTCACCAAAGCACTGGCAGACTACACTGTAATTTGTTGATGCAGACTTTCAGCAGCATTCAGTAAACAACAGGAGAAGGAGGAGCAGCAGCAATACTGACCCACTACTTCTGACCCACTACTTATTCAGTAGGAACTCTGAATGTTGAACAAAGCAAAGGTCATCTGGAACTGGGAAAGGGGGATTTAAAGCTTTGTGGATGACTTGCATCCTGGAACTCCTAAGTGCTTGACTTGCTTGACTTTGCACTCTGAGCCTTTCCTTTCTTTATTCCTTTTTTTTTTTTTTTAACATTAGTAAAGGTTTGAGCAAGGTCAGATGTATGTAAATTAGACTAATGTCACTGGGTGGAATTCAGACTAGGAGCTAGAATATCCCCTACACCAGAGATGAAATTTCAAGGGTTCCTGGCTGTAATTAAAGGTATGCTAAATAGGTACAGAAGCAAATGTGTCTGGAGGGAGCAGATGAGTGACCTTGTAACGAGTCATCCAGGCAGAGGGATGTTAAAGTCACCTGGTCACGCAGCCAGAAAAATGTATGCAAGGCAACAGCACCTAACAGAAGTACTGAGCACCTCCCCTGGCTTGGTAGCTATGCTCCACCTGCTGCCACAGAATCAGAGAATCCCAACACGCTTTGGGTTGGAAGGAGCCTTTAATGGCCATTTAGTCCAGCCCCCTGGCAGTGAGCAGGGACATCTGCAACTAGATCAGGTTGCTCAGAGCCCCGTCCAACCTGAACTGGAATGTTTCCATGGATGGCACTTCCACCACTCTCTGGGCAACCTGTGCCAGTGTTTCACCAAAGAAATTCCAAAATAAACAGAACTGTTAGCACTGCTCCCAGAAATGAAGAGCTAAAAATACTGGATCTGTCTTTAGGGACAGAAGCTCTGCAGTAAAGACATTCCTTTGGTGGGAAATGTCTGTCTGAACACCTATGCACAGAGAAGTCTCCAGAGGATGTCCAGGTGGAGTGTACATTCACAGCACGGGACCCAAGTGGGTTTGGACAGCTTGCAGGGTTTGCAGACAGAGATCTGAGCACCGAAGATAAACTTCAGGTCTCTCTACATCCCATCTGAGGTGCCAAAATCACCCTTCTGGGGCTGCCCGGGTTAGCAGCTTGTTTATAAAGGTGACTAACGACAGCAGATGGATCCTCCCAGACCTGCTACGTATCAACAGGAGGAGACTGCTCTGTTCGCAGCAGCAGCTACCTGCCCCTTCGCCTACTGGCACAGACCTTTGACAGCATCTCCCAGCTGCCTGCCCCAAGCTGTTTGTGCTTGACCTACGACCCCAGGAGCCCTCTGACAGAGGTCCCTGGCTGATAACTGTTGGTGCAGCCTGCCAGCCTCGACTGCAGGACAGCTTTGCTGGTGGAAGGAAAGGCACTGCCAGCAGCCCATGATGCAGGAAACAAATTCTTCAAAACAAAGCAGGACTGATTTTGTCAAGAGCTGTGCAGCACAGCCAAATGGACCTTAAACAGCAGAGACTCAGGCACACTGCTACTGCTTGGCATCACCTTCAGCCTCCAGGCAGATGTGATGTAAGCTCCACATCTGCTGCTCTCTTGGTACCTTGTTACAGCTGCCCCAGTCCTTGGTTTTCAACCAACCTCTGTCAGCCTCTCTCCACCAGGTCACAACACTCCAGTCCTCTACCACATCAGTGTCTGCTGGTCTCCTCCTGCTCACTCTTAGCCAGACAGCCCTGCTGCTCCTATTTGGACTCTTCAGCTGCAGCTCACAGACACAAATATGACCTTTCAGCTCAAGTATTTCTCGGGTACCCCTTTTTTAGCCCCTTATGTTGCATTTCTTGCCTGTTTTTTTCTTCTGTTCTCCTATATCCCTCCTAAATAGTTCAGTTCACATGATGGAACCCAGTGTGAGGAGACAGACAGACAGACACTATAATTGTGCAGAACAGCTCAGAGCTATAGAATCATAGAATGGTTTAGGTTGGAAGGGACCTCAAAGATCATTTAGTTCCAACCTAGTGGGACACCTCCCACTAGCACAGGTCACTCATGGCCTCCTCCAACCTGGCCTTGAACACCTCCAGGCAGGGAGCAGCCACAACCTCCCTGGGCAACCTGTGCCTGGGCTACACTCACACTGCAGGCTCATGGTGAGCTTTTCATCACCCCAGACCCCCAGGGCCTGTTCCTCAGGGATGCTCTCAGCCATTCCCCACCCAGCCTGGAGCTGTGCTTGGCATTGTGCCTACCCAGGTGCAGGACCTTGCACTTGGCTTTGTTGAATGTCCTGAGGTTGGCCTGGGCACACCTCTGCAGCCTGTCCAGGTCCCTCTGGATGGATCCCTGCCCTCTAGCAAGTCGACCGTGCCACACAGCTTGGTGCCATCTGCACACTTGCTGAGGGTGCACTCAATTCCTCATAGGCATGGATGCACCAGGCAGGGAGGGAAGCCCTTGAATGCTGCCTGCTCCCTAGTAAGTCCCAGTAATTGTACAGCTCCTGCATTCAGACAAGACTATTTCCATCCCACTTGCCCCTATGGCTGGAAGCTATGAGCTTCATTACCCCATTGCAAACTTTCTTCTTCTTCCTCTCTCTCCAGGATACAGAATTGCTCTCAGAAACCAAATTCAAGAGAAGATACCAATGCTATCCCTCCCCTGTGATGCTCACCCTCCTGTAACTTCTCCCAGGAGCCCTCTGGAAGTGCTGTTCTCTCTTCTCAGCTGCAGGAACCTGAACTGCATTGTGAGTGTCCATCTGAGGGGAGAAAAGATAATCAACAAAACCCCAAGACACAGAGCAGTGCTCAGAAGCACTGGTCATGACATGATATATCTGAAGATCAGCAGGCATGGCTGTAAGAGTGGAACAGCACTTTGTCCACACTGATTTTCAGAGTCAGCATTTAGTGTTTTTCCTATTTCAGCCAAGCTCCCACAAAGTGGCTTTCTCTTTCTCAACTCCAGGCAGTGAGGCCACCAGAGACCAAATGAAACACCATGGAATTTTTGCTTCTCACATGATGGGGAGGTGAAAGTCCAGAGAAGGAGCTGTAAACAGCAGACAGCAGAGCAGGTGGGAAAGAGTGGGAAGGAGGGAGGGAGTGGATGAACCCTTCACCAGCTTCAACAGGACAGGACATTGAGATGAAGCTAAGTGCTGGCGTTGGAAATACGTTGCAGGTGACAATCAGCAGAAAATATCAATAGCAATAAAATTAAGTTCTTCAGAAGCTGGCAGTAGGCCAGGAGACAGGGCACTGGTGCCATTCATGTTACCTTCTCCAGGTCTCACCCCTGTCTCTGTCATCACTGACACCTCCTTTAAGCAAACAGCTCTTAAAGAGCCAGGGAGTGAAGTAAATGCCTGCAGCTGCCCTTAGGCTCCTCTATAGAGTAGTAAGCAAAGGTACCAAGTCTCTATGATCTAACAACTCCAAAGGCTCAAAGGTCCACGATGGTCCACAGCTGTTAAGTGTTCTGCCACGGACTGTTCACAGTCACACTGCCTTGACCAGTTTTCAATTATACCAGGCAAAAGCTATGGCAGAAGAGAGAGGGGAAAGAGAAAGGAGAAGACATAAGGAAATAAGCAACAAGCAAAACTCTTTCAGCAGTCAGATGTGTTTGCAAAACTACTGAACTGGTCCCAGGTAGCAGGGGACACTGGCTGGGGTCACCTTAGCGTTGTGCTATCGAGTGTCCTCTGCACTCCGCACTGCAGAACCAGGCTGCAGGCAAACCCTCCCACCCATGAATAGCCTGAAACAAATTACAGGAGTGGTCCTGCCGCCCGTAGCTCAGCCACGCTGCCGAAGCTTCTCGGAGGGGCTCTCTGCTCTGGGCAGAGGCTGCATGGAATCACCCAGAGCGACACAGGCCAGGTTCCAGCAGCTGAGGTCAGCAGAAGAGCTCACACCGACTGTGAGAGACTTTGGACCCCCAGCTACCTTCTCAGCAGGAACTTGCCTTGGCTTTAAGTCAGCTGTTGCCCCCTCTCCTTCAGCTGCCATTGGGTCAGGTTCACTGCTGTGTCAGATTCAGGAGGTAGATGGGATTTGGGATCTGCTACAAGTTCGTTCCATACACCTGCTGCTCCAGGTTTTAACTTCCAAAGCACTTCTGCACACTTACATTGCTTTCCAAGGCAGCCGCCCGCCCGGGCCAGCAGCTGCACTAGTGAGGGATCTTCACCTCTCAGACCTGCAAAGGGTAATTTCCTGGGTCACTTCATTGCAGAGATTCTGGTCCACTACTTCTCACTTCAAGGTTAGTTCCAGGGGAAAGGGAGAGAAGCACAAGACTCGGCCAGGAGCCAGTGGAACTGGTCAGAGAGCTGTGGGTGCTGCCACCTAATCTTGCAGGCATGGCTCTCTGCTTCCCGGGAAACCAGAGCACGGAGCTGGCAGGGGGCTGGGGCCAAGGGGCAGCACACCTGCTTCCACAGCTGGGCGCACTCACTAACCAAGGGAGGGAGATGGCCAAATTCTGCAGGGCTGTGTGCTGGGCTGGGGATTGCTGTTTGTCTCTCTAACTCAGAATTCCCCTCGAGTTGTTCTAAGCAGAGCAGTCTCATCAGGGATGGGGCTGTGCAGGACGACATTCTGTACTGAATTAGGAAGCAACCTGTGCAGTGCATGCTAATGGAGACAAGCTGCATTGCTGGGACTTCTTCCTGCTTTAATTAGATGCAATCAGTTTGACAAAAGGACTTGGAGTGGTCTTGATTTTCATTTCAGAGAAATGTGATCACACTTGCAATGTATTTGTCAGGCAATTTTTAAAATGCCACATTAGATTATTAAATTAACTCTTTGCATGTATCCTACTGGTAAATTAAACCTGAAATGAACCTTGAAGAAATGGAAATTTCACATTTCAGAATGGGTAACTTTTGGAAGAGAAAAGCAGGTTTGCTTGAGATTCACGAGGTGATTACTGTGTGTTCAAAACTTCATCTCCTCTCACCTGCTCCCAAACCCTTTACAGGGAGAGAGGATTCTAGGACCTTGACATCATTCACAAGAGCAAAAGATAACCGGGAGAAAAGTAAGTCACTTGGAACACGGTGGACAATCACCATGACTACAACCTGGCACTGGTTAAAGAAGAGCAGGGGAAGCTATGAAAGGGGCTAAGGAAGGGTTACTGTGCCAGCACTGCATGGGAAAGAAGAATGAGCAGAACAAAACCTAGTCCACTTGTTCTGACCTGAAACAACGGCAGCCCATCAAATGTCCCTGCAGAAGAGATAGCTGTGTGCCTAGCTAGATGCCAACCCCACCCGACTGCTGCTGCCGTACCCTGCCCTCCATACTTGACCATTCTTTCCCACGAGGTGCAGATTCAGGCCCAGTAACCTGCAGAGTCCACCCAGTTCTGCATAAGCAGCAGAGGTTGTTTAGAAGAGATGCAAAGCATTAAAAAAAAGATGCTGAGGAAACTTTGGAAATGGAGCTGCTGTCAGCAGAGATTAAATTGTATACCAACAGCACGACAGTTATGCACTGCTACTTAAACTGTGACAAATGGATGCAAACATGATACTTTCAGCATCTTTAATCTAAATGAATGGTGCTTTTAGCCTACCTCTGACTGGAATTCATTTTGGAAATAAAGAAGCATTTCCCCCCCAGCCAAGTTCAGAGCTGTGGCAGCAGTGACTGAAGGGCTGGAGCGGCAGCTCCCACAGCGCTGGGCAGTACCACACTACGCTGCCTTTATTCCCCTCTGAGTCCCCAGCAGCGTCTGCCATGGAAACTGAGGTCTTGCCCACCTGTCCACCCTACACAAACTGTTCTCAAGGAGGTTCTTCCCCCACTTCCATGTTACTCGTTGCAACCACAGGCACAATGTGGGCTCGAGGAAGGCGGCAGAGGCTAGACTGAATGCAGTTTTTGAAATGACAGCTGTCTCGAACAGCATCATTTCCATCCTCAGCAGCTTAAACATAGCAGTAACTCCTGGGGAAGGCAGCTGGCAGCATGGGTTCTTCATTCTCCTTATGCTAAATGTATTCCTGTGTTACCCTCAGAGACTCTCAGCTGAAAGACTTAAAAGCACAGTTCTTAGAAACAGCTATTTACAAAGTGCTTTTCTAGTGTTCATAGTCTTGTAATACAGTATTTATAGAATAATCTAATTGCAAATATTCCAAGGTGTTCTTCAGCTGATAGCACCAGAGAAAAATGCACTCTTTCATGCTGCTACCACCACCCCACTTCCATGTTCTCAGTATTCCTTGGGGATTTCAGAATTAGTGTGGAATACAGACAAAAGGAACAGGAAAAGATGTCGTGTGGAAAACTTCTTCAAAAAAAGAAACAACTCATCACAAGCACAAAACAGCAAATGTACTCAGGTGCCCTCGTGCTTGATGGAAATTCCTGCAGCAGTGCCCTTGCTCAAGTGCCAGGGGGAGACTGCAGGTGGTGAACCGGGTGACACGGTAAGAAAAAGGTCCCTTAACGCTGCCACTTGGAAGCCCTGGCACAGCCTCCAGCTGTTAGACAGTTCCTGTATTTCCAACAAGACAGACAGCAAAACCAACCCTCCCTGCTCAGGGCTTTTCGAGGGAAAGTACAATCTTTGCTCAGAGAAATTCTTCTGATGAAATACTTAAAACAAGGTTGACATCAAGCTAAGGCCGCTTTGTAGAGCAGGAAGGCAGTGCCATCTCGTGGAGCCTCTGCTACCCGGCTCTGCTGGTTGGCTGTGCTGCCAGGCTGTGCATGCTGGGGGAGGAAAACGCCGCTGCCTTCATCACCTCTGCCTCACGTCCCCTGGCACCCACAAGCATCACCTCTCTGTGCACAGTCATATGGTAAGTGCAGTGGAAACGAGAAGAATTTTTCCTAAGGAAATAGAACAGACCTTTGAAGTCATCTGATGCAGAGATCAGGCTGCAATGCTGAGCTGCACTGTCTCCAAGGCTGTCGCTGCACTGGCAGCTTGGCCCCCCAGCACCCACTGCAGAGAGCAGTGCCACCACAGAGGCAGTTTGACAGGGAAAGCCAATCTGTCTGCTGATGCAGCAGCACCTTGGGACCAACAGCTTCATTCTAACTGCAAAGCCCGGGCTTTGCGACAGGTGCTGGGCTTGTGTGGGTACAAACAGAGGTGCCCACCGAGTGATCCGTCTGTGCCACCCTGACGCACACACAAGTGCAGACAGAAGTCTGTGGTGCAGCCTGCAGCTAATCCCTCGGCCTGGACATAACAGAGCATCACCTCCTGCTGCTCTACCAGTGTCTGTTATTTCAGTGTATCAGAGCCAAGATATTTGAACCTGCCTAAGGCTTTGGAGAATTAGATTAAAACTGTTCTAGGCAGTTCTGAAAACTCCTGAGAGAGTGATTTTGCAACACTCTGAGTCCGATCCTTCAATCCCTCCCTGCGTAAGGAGCACTTACTTAGAGAAATAGTTTCAGTAGTATTGTCTTGCAGCCAGATTTTGACATGTAGCTGCTGGCCATGCCAGCAGCACTTTTCTCACGCTCTCCAATCCACAAGTAAGCTCAGAATGAACAAAAGCTACCATCTTGCCCTTGGGCAAGGTGCCCCCAAAGAAGAGAGGCCCTAACTCGGAGGTGCTGTGGCTGTGGGAGACGTTCTGTGCGTGTAAGCACAAAACAGGCTTCTTGCACACCATGGTAAAGTGAGGAGACTTGAATTACGTCTGCAGAAGAGTATGTCTGGGTTTGCTTGCCTGCTGCTCTGCTGTGGGGGCTGTGTGAGCTGCGGGCTGCTCTCTAAAATGCATTAATCCTGTCACTTCTCCAAGGTGATTTAAGCACATTTGGACTGCCAATGCCTTGCCACATCTCACCGATGGATGCACATGTACCAGCACATCGCTTCGCTACAAACGCTGCCAGATCCTGCCAGAAGGAAACCGTGGCTTCATGCAAGCATGGTTTGTGTTCCGCCAACCAAAAGCTACCCTGCTGGGGGACACACTGCACCAACCCATCCAGGAACTTGCCAGAATTTTGGTCTGGCTTACAAACACCAACTTAACCCTAATTAGTAACATGCTTGTGCCCAGCTATTCCTTGCAAAGGCAGCACTTCAATGACTCTCCTACACCCAAGTGTTGGAACAGCTTCACTCCAGGTTACTGTGTACAGTTCTGGAGCCCGCAGCACAGGAAGGACATGGAAGTGTTGGAGTAGGTCCAGAGGAGGGCCACAAAGATGCTCAGAGGGCTGCAGCAGCTCTGCTATGAAGACAGGCTACAAGAGTTGGGGCTCTGCAGCTTGGAGAAGGCTTCCAGGAGACCTTAGAGTAGCCTTCCAGTATCTGAAGGGGCCTGCAGGAAGGCTGAGAAGGGACTATTGACAAGGTCTTGTAATGCCAGGACAAGGGGCAATGGGTTCGAACTGGCAGAGGGGAGATTGAAACTGGATGTGAGGAGGAAGTTGTTTGGAGTGAGGGTGGTGAGACACTGGCACAGGTTGCCCAGGGAGGTTGTGGCTGCTCCCTGCCTGGAGGTGTTCAAGGCCAGGTTGGAGGAGGCCTTGAGTGACCTGTGCTAGTGGGAGGTGTCCCTGCCTATGGCAGGGGCTTGGAACTGGATGATCCTTGAGGTCCCTTCCAGCCTTACCATTCTATGATTCTTTGATTACCACTTGAACCTTTTTATTTGTAGGTGGGTGCCTCCTCCCTCTCCCTGCCAGCAGCCAGGCTCCCCTCCTGAGCTTCCAGCTGCACACAGCTCAGGTGTGCTGGAGGAACCTGCTTTTGTCCTTGGTCGCTGTGTCAATCTCGGAATCTTGTCAGCGTTGCATCTGACTGCTGCAGCAGCACCTACAGGTACACCCTGGTCAGCACCACACCAAGTACAGTCCCTGCCTCCAAGGAGCTAATTCACAATGAATAACTTAGCTGACAAACTTAGTCTGCTTGAGAAATACCCATGAGTAGGCTTCAATTTCTTCAACCATAATCATTAGTCAAAATATGCCAGAATAAAGTTAGGGCTGAAGAGGTTGAGGGGAAGAAAACTGAGGGGGAAAAAAGAGGGGATCAGAGGATCATTCCTGTATTACTGGATTGTACAGCATGACTTCAAGCTCCCAGCTTCTATTCCTTCTACCCAACCGATTAAATTAATTTGGGCAGAGGAGAAACAAAAAGCCTTTGCAGACTATGAAAGTATCCTAGATCAGAACTGAAGAACTAATGTACATTTCTTCACTTTCCAGTCCAAGTCCAAGGCTGTCTTCTTTAATTAGGTTTTTCCTATCATACAGAGGCACCAGAGTGCCTTCAAGCAGAGGTGGAAAATCCCACTTAGTCCCTGTCCCAGATGCAGAATTCTGCAGCAGGAACCCCACAGTCTGTGCATCCAAGTGTGCGATCCCAGTGCAAGGGCATACTGGGCCCAGGCACCAGCTGAGAAGAGCTCACCCTGGACATAGCTTTGTCCTCTGACAAAGTGCTGCTGCATTCTGGCTGAGGACAGCCGCACCTGTGCTCAGATGCCTCCCCTCCGTGCTCTTCATGCCCCAGCTATGAGATCTGGGATGACTGAAAGGGGCAGAAGTTACAAGTGGCAGGAGACAGCAGCCAGCTGCTGAGCTGGTTCGGGCTGGGAGAAGAAACAGGGTAGGACCAGGAGCCGCTGCAGTGCCTACCGTCAGCTGCTGACCTTCCCGCGCTTGTGCCACACTTCCAGGCACAAGGATCTGTCATCCTGTGCGCCCTTCTCTGGTTAAAGATGAGCATGTGGCACCCACGGGACTGTGTCAGTGACTGAGAGCTGGCTCCCTGACCCATAATGAACAAATGCAGCTGTCCTGGGTTCAGCTGCAATCGAGTCATTTCTCTGCCTAGCAGCTGGTGCAGAGCTGCATTTGGGTTCAGGTGGCAGTCAGGTTGATAACACACAGGTGCTCCAGGTGTTATGGGCAGTGCTTACACTAATCCAAGGTCTTTCCAGCTACTCAAGCTGTCCTGCCAACAGAGGCTAGGAGTGCACAAGAAGCTTGGAGGGAGCTGACCCAGAGCAACCAAAGGAGTATCCCACCCATAAGAACAATGTGCCCAGTATATGGACTAGGGGAAGTTGGCCAGGGCCACTGTGGCTTCGGATTTGGCTGGACATGGATTAGAAGGTGGTGAGCAGCTGCACTGTGCAGCCCTTGGTTTGTACATTACTGGCCATTACTGCTGTCACCCTTTCTCTTATTTTCCCTCCCTTTTATGGCCCACTGTCACTTTTTCAGTTGGTTCC